>JAIPRN010001463.1:0-45596 GCA_025469175.1 Geopemphigus sp. TES_GeoC_2020
CCGGTCGGAGGAAAGGTACGTTATTATTATTATTATTATTATTATTGTCTGATACGGATTGTTTCGTAGCGTACGTTTAATAATATTCACGTGAGCGAACAAGACGCGCGTGTTCGGGGGTTTTGCGTGGGGGCGGTCGAGGAGTCGACCGACGGCGGATGATGCCCGAGCAAAGACGACGACGACGACGACTCGGCGTCCCCTCCACCGCCGTGGTGGCGAATAGTAGGCACGCTACGGGTAATATTATTCAAATGCGGTGCCACTCTATTCTTATACGTATGTGTGTGCGTGCATGTATGCGTGTGTGTGTGTGTGTTTATGTGTGTATATAAAACACACACACCAGCGTGTCGTTACGTCGTTGTTTTATTATTATTATTATTATTATTATTATTCGTCGTCGTCTCTCGCAGCCATACGCGAACCGTCTTTGTCTTGTACACGGGCCCCGCCGACACGGAGAGAATCGCACGCGAACCGGCCGATCTCCCGCGCCGCTTCGCGTATGCAGTGTCGTGTATGCACCGCCGCGCGAGTTGCATCGCCGTCGTCCGCCGCGTGCGCATTTCGTCACCGTATTCGTCGCCGTCCTACTCGCGCACCGCGCTTTTACAACGGCCCCGTGCCAAAGAAATCACCGCCGCCGCCAACGATTTACTCGATAAATCGGCCCGATAGATCGCGAATTCATCGGTGCACCCATTCGCCTATAGCGGCGGCCCGAAAACACCAATCGTCCTCCGTTTTCCATCCCTCGACAGGTACGTACGTGTTTTCGGCACTTGACGATTTATCGTTTTTTGGTTTTTGCCGGTGTGTGTGTGCGTTGATTTTTAATCGAAATCATCGATCGCGGCCTCGATCCACGCGCCTTCGTACCGACATCGCAAACTCCTTACCGGAAAACACGAAAAATCACGGCGACACGGCCGCGTCGGCGATTATTAATTGGATCTCTAACGGAAAACTATTCGCCCGGTATACATATATATATATATAGAGTTCGGCCCGTTTTTATTCCGTAATCCATGGACAATGACGCGTCCATAACACATTTATGTGTGTCCACTGATTGGTTACCCGTACTTTCGACGATTCAGAAAATACGATTTTACGCTCCCTAAACTCTCCCGTACTTGTATCGACAGAAAAAACGTCGTATTCGTTCGGTTTTTAATGTACCATATCCGTAAATTATTCGATACATGCTTCGTTTTCAGTAGCCAAACCATACGCGTTTCATCAACGTACATAGTTGAATAAGTAGTTTGTTTTGTTATATTGGTACTACGGTAGGATGGATTAATAGGGACGTTGTGACGTTCTAAACGCCGTACAGGACGACGGTAACTATAAACTAGGATTTCGGTTCGATAGTTTTCGAGAAACGGAACAAACACGGGCCCGTCGTCGTTCAAACGAACTTATTGGACTCGCCAGTTTAATTTTTTCGAACGTCGGCATCGTTGCACGAATAAACGGTAATTTATCGGAATACATATTTCCCCCCCGACATAGACATTTGTTGGCCCGGTCGGTGCCGGTTTATAGCGCGCCGTATTTCTGATCGTTATTCCATCGCTATCCCGGCCATTTTGCAGGACGGCAGTAAATAACGGCGGAACTCCAATACCCCCTACGTCGCAACAGCCGCCTATGATGACGATACGGTGCCTGTAAATATTGATTAAAGTTCGTGGGGAGGTTTCTCGCAGATTCATAGAACGCTATTCGAATGTGCGTGCGTACAATTCAGTTTTGTCGGCCGACGATTCGACAAAACGGAGCGGTTTTTGTTTCCGTTTGTTGGCGGGCTACAAAATGTATCGATTGAAAACGTGAATAATTAAAACGTTTTATGTACGCGTCGTACTTGCGGCGTATAATCGGCCCATTAAATAGTACGACGAATATTTATTTTTCGACGTTACCTTTAATTAATATTGTAGTTTTCGTGTGACCACTGGAAATTTGTAATAGCGCCCAAATCGATTAAGTTCGCGCACGCCTAATACACTTATGTTCAATTAGGTTCGCTGTATAATTTAAATTACACTGGATAACAAAGAACGAAGGGAAGCTTCCACTAAAGCCGTAAAGATAATGAAATAAAAACACTCTCCGCGTACATAATATGCTAGGCCTACCGGATACCATTATATGCGTTTAGTTGGGTATAAAAAAAATAAAGAAAGAAATATAATGTAGCCAACGAAGTTTAAACGGGTTTCTTTTTCGTTTCACGACTATAATTATATTACTTTAAACTGGACGTATTTAAATACTCGCTTTTGTATTATGCGCAGTTTTATTCGACGCATTTAAATAACGCGATCAAATTCAATTGTTTCTGGGTAGACGTGAACGGTTACTTTTGTTTTTGAGACCGCATAAAGCATTTGTTATAACATGATAACCGTTTAAAAATATCGTCTAGGGTCGGTGATAATTTAACGCATATTTAAACCGTTACCTATTTGAGCGAAAAATAAATATTTTTAATCGACAATAGTGAAAATACTTTTTTTTCAATTTTCGTTTAGAATTTACGGTACGTACATCGATAAATACACGGTACACGTTTTATTTATAGATATAATCGATATATAAACGATTCACTAACTTTCCCTTCGTTTATTAATTGTAAAAATAATTTTCTTTATGTCGGACTGCTTATGCACGTTCGAGGTGTGTATAATCAATACCGTAACACCGATATACTGTTAATAATAATTTGGGCGTGTACCTATTCCTAATTTTATGCTCTATATATTGTATCGTAAAATGCATTTAATTATTTCTACGCGTTAATAACAATCGAACATTTTAAACTTTTAATAAATTATTTCGAACATTCTGAAATAAAATATCAACGTAATTGTCGTTTATCGACGTTCCTCTGTGCAGTTCGATTTATTCAACCATCGTACCAATTTTTAGATAGAATAACCATTACTTCGACAGTTTATCCCGCTGTAGTTACTTTGATACACGTCTTATTTAGTATATGTTCGTGCGTTGACGATTATTTTAAGAAAAACAGTTTAAACGATCGAAATTTAGAAACAGGTTTTCGGCAGTAATTTTCGGTCTAATTTTTCCAATTGTTTTGTATACTATGTTTGTCGGTTAACTAAGAATCGTGAGTGTACAGACATGCGCCACACATGTGCCGTATTATTGTACTTCAAAATTATTATCGTTAATAATTAAATATATTGCGCTCGGGTCATATATAAATTTAAACAGTAACTACACATATAACAAAAAAAAAGAAAACCGAGTAAAATCTGAATATATATATAATAAATGTTTTGTTCCAGTGCCTCGTGTCTCACATTTGCTAAGATAAATTTAAAACGCGATTTATATAACGTCCGAATTCTACATGATCCGAAAAAGCCTTAAACGTAGCAGTGTTAACTTTGGAATACTAATTTATTATTTATAAAATGTAATATATTGTATACAGCACAAATAAAATCGAACAATTTTACACGAAATATATGTACACGTTATTGTTTAAATATTAGCAAACATACAACGAAAACGATAAAGACGAAGTTATAATTTTCATAAAACAAAAGATTGGTATATTTATTAATAATTATGTATAATTTACACGAAAACTACAACGATACGTTTTCTATTATTTTTTTCGTGTAGCGAAAATGTTCAAAAAACGCTCGATAAAAGAAAATCGTAATTTTAATTTACTTTTAACGAAATTTTTATCAATAAATGGTAACGAAAAGAATTACAATATACACTAGCTCGTTATTAAACTAATTAAGAACGTTTAATAATATACCGAAGAAATATAATTCTAGATGAAACACTAACTAGTTTAAGTGATTATTTCGATATCAGATGGATTTGAAATAATTTTAAAATGTTATACGACTACATTTTGATTGACGCTTCGGACATATTAGCATTTTTCTCAATTTTTATAAAGTTAATAATTTCATCTTTTAAGATGTAAACATTAAATTTGTGATGATTTCTTGTTAATCATATTTATAATGACATTTCGAAAAAAGAAGTCAATATTTATAACGGTACTTCTACGTTTCAATTATAATGCAATTCACTTTTTTATATTTTATATATTTATATTAATTATTTAACGCAAAATACTTTTACCTACCTGTGTTATTCTCTGTTCGTAATAAAGTGACATTTTATAGGGCACACTATATTTAACCACTCAATTTTGACTATAAATAAATAATGGAGTGATGGCGTATAATATTATATTATAACAATATTATATCAGTTTATTGGCAAAATAATCATTTTACAAATAATTTTCGGAAAATGAAATATTGGTTATCATAAAGGTAATTTTAAAGCAGAAAAAAGCCGTAATGCGGATAATAAATTAAAAAATTCGAAACCCATTTCTATTTATCATTTTATTTCATTGTATTTCGATAACTGATAAAGGTTTAATAAACTAGTGGTTTTTCTATTCGGTCGTATTCAAAAATAATTACTTAAAACCATGGTAATTGTTTCAATATGCTGTAATCACCAATAACTAATTAATACCACGTAGGTGACTAACAGATGAAAATTAATTCAATTATTTTTAAGACATTTGTCTACGGCATTATCGAAATTTCGTTATCTGTCATCGCCGTAGACGCTAACGTTGGAAATATTCACGAAACTACCTTAGGTTCCTTTTTACGTTAGATTTTCAATATTCTTAATAAATAATTTGTACGTATATTACGTAATTTGTAAATTAAATATTTCCTTACGTCACCCGTAAGAATATTTATTTTTACGAACGTACTCACGGTTAGCGTTCCAATAACCGAAGGACATAATTTTTTCCTTTAAATTCGTAAATTATGGATATATCCAAAAATTATGTTTATATATATATTTACATTATATATATTGTATTTAGATATATATATATAATACGTGTGTTTATTATTTAATGTTTGAATATATATATGGTTAAATTAACAAATGCATTCAAATAAAATATACTATCATACACTATATCGATATAATATATACTATACGTATACGAGTAGTTAAATTAAAAATTATTGGGAAACTTATGCTTTCAAAACGATTGTCTAGTAATAATAGCGATATTTATTGGCTCGCTCGAAAATGTTTTTATTTTATAAATACGTTTATTATATACCAACCAACAACAGTAATCCTTTAAATGCGTTTTTAAATACCGACAATTCTACTGCCGTTTTCTTTTTACGTTATTATAATATAATAAACTCGTCGACGGTTGCGAATGCGACACGCCGAATGCGATATCCGTCTTTCAAAATCAAATTAGTAAATGGTCGAAAAACATTATTTTTGATCTCTGGGGGCCGTTCATTATTAACGAAAAAATTTCCGAAAACGTACCATATTTCACTTATTAGATAAACACATCTTTGCCGAGTACTATTTAATATTTAACACGTAAGAACCAAATTCCAAAATATTTTTAGGTCAATTGACATAGAAGTAACAATTTACCCGCCACAGTTTCACGCACACAAACATACGTATATATTAAAATATATACAATACCGGGAAAAATTCAAAACCTAAATATCTTTAGATCTCTTAAAACTTCAAAAAAGTGTATAATAAATGCGCTTTATTTTTGTCTATTTTTGTACTAAACGATTTTTGCCATTTTCACATAATTAAAATTCGTATATGTATTATTTTATAATTTATTATTTTTATCTATTTTTCAAAACTATCGCTTAAGAGGAGGTTCTAGTCAAAAAAAAAAATTTTTTTTGCTTTATTTTCATTCTTAGGGTCTTGTAAATGTGTTGACAAATGATATTTCTCTATATAATTTATATTAGAAGTTATAGTGTATTAGACGAGAGAGTGCGTCAGCCGAAAAACAGGTATAAACGCACGCTCGGAGCGGCTTGGAGGGAAGGGTAATTTTCATCGCTTACACGATTTATCAACTACAGGTAGTAAGATTGTAACTATCTCAACGTGCTCTTCGAGGATGAGAAAGGAATTCTGTGTGGTGCTAGAATAGCTGATTAGAAGTCAGTGTCAAAAAACAAACATTACCTATGATTTTTTCTTCCTCTAACTTAAGACACATTTTTCTCTAAACAACTTTTTGTGCGCGCCACACACAATTCCGCTTCAACCACTTAACCGATTTCGATGTTTGATGACTCAAATTAAAGCTTATTTAATTTAGGGGGCCTTCAGGAAGTGTTTAAAAAAATATTTTTATTATTGTTTTTTTAACATTAATGCAAAACAAAAAAACGAAAAAGTATTTCTTTTTCGTAATGGCCGTCATTTCTTTTAAAAGGATTTTTTAAAAATTGGAAAATTATAAGGCTTTCCAAATTTTATCTATTTTAAGAATATTTTTGGTTTTTTTGTTTCAAATCACTTGGTAGGGCCGTAGAGTGTGCAATGCACATTACTTATCGCCGCACATGGCTTCATTCAGTGAGGGATGGAGCCGCCATTTTGACTTTTTTTGTTGGGAAAAATGTTATTTATATTTTTTAATATGTACTAATAAATGCAATAAAAAGTTTTCTCAAAAAATATTCACGTTGGCCCAAAAAAAATCATGAAATTACGTTAATTTTCGGGCCTTTTGACTAAAACCTCCCCTTAATTTAATATATTTTAAATTGATTTAAAACTTCGGATCTTAAATAAGAAATATTACAATTATAGATTACTTAATTAAAATAATCCCTATAATATATTAATGTTTACTATTTACTTAACATTTTAAAATAAAGTGTGATTTATCTTTTTTAATGTTTTCCTAATATCCCTATTACTTATGTAATACAATACAATACAGTATAGTTTATATTAAAATTATAAACTTTATATCAAAATAAAATAAAAGAAATATTCTAAATCATATATTGGTCTATATTTGATCAATTTTTCAGGCATACAATATAACATTAAAAAATGTATGTTTTTATTGAAATAAAAGAAATTTAATAAGATTGGAAAAATGTATCTACACCAATAAGTTGACATGTTTCCTTCTATTTTGTGCCTTATATTTACTAACACTTAATAGCAATAAAGGAAATCGCAAAATTGTCTCAAAAAATGAAAACCCGTAGAATATTTTATTTTTCTATTAGAAAAATTTTCTTCGGAGATATATATATATATGTATATACAAAATAACTTCACTGTAAGACCTATAAATTCATCGCTTTATAGTTCGCGTATTAAAAATTAACGAATGTTTTTTTATGATACATAATGTGCAAAAAGGTAATAACAAATTGCAGTTTATGTGAAAAGACTTTGATATAAATAAATGAGAAAAGTAGTTAATAGAAGAAACACTTGTGTGGCCAATAAAATTAAAAACGTTTTTAAAATCTTTGTACGATTAAACGATATTATTTATAAAATTCGTATTATTATAACAATTACGTTTTAAGTAGACCGTTCTTCTATCTGTGATCAATATAATCTTAAAAATATGTTTGCAAATTGAAATATTTCATCACATTATCATCTAAGCGTCCTGTAATTTGACGTTTATAAAAGTCGATGTTTTAATTTAAAAAATGTTATCGTTTCTTTTATTTTGAAATAAAATTATCGTGAAGAATTTATAAATCTACAAAAACTAATTAGTTAAACTAATAATTTTAGAATTTGCATTTAATCGCTTGTTTAATTATTTTAACAAAATTTTAGAAGTTATCTGATTACGCTTGTTTATTAAAAATTAAATAAAATAATACGACTGTGTTCCTTTTAAAAGTCGCGTGTATACGAATGTGTGCATGATACGCTAACATGTTCACTATGACGACAGGTTAATAGGTTTTAATTATTATAATATAAACACTAGCATCTAATTAACATTTTGTTCGGCTTTTATAATATGAAAAGTCATTTTGGTTTGACAGAAATAATGCATTTGTATTTCTAATTCAATAATATTAACGCCTAATATTAAACAATAACTACAGGCTATTATAAAATTATCTACAAATAAAAAATTATAGTTGTTTTGAACACATTCGAAACGTTTTTGACATCCTGAATCGAATGTAATACGTAACATTTAATTTTAATAATTTAAATTATTATTATTTAATAAAGATAAAATTTAATTTTATATTTCTTATTTTATGCTATAATAAGCATTTTAAAGCGTATTTATAGTGCTATTTTAGGTATCGTTATAAAAAACTAAAGTTATCGTTTAAAACCTGTATTCTTATATGGTGTGTCTAGAAATTAGATACATAAAAAAACATTTTCGTAATTAAAACCTAAATATATATTATAAGATTATGGACAAAGACTTATAATAAATAATATCAATAATATTCCGAAGTTTGTTTAAAATTGACGTACGCCCAAGTATTTTATATACAATTTTAAAATGTCATTCTTGGCAAAATTCTTTAATATGTTATAATAAATTTAATAATTTGTCCGTATATTGTTTAAAACTTAATATCATATCGAAGCCCAAAAATGTATCTCGCAAAAAGTATTGCACACGTTTACGATATATTTGCGTATACACGCACGAAAAACGTTCGGAATGTCTACAAATTTATTTAGTCGCTACGTCACGATTTCCGCGCGCATTTTCTTTCCCTTTGCGCGATTTCGTATCAAAAAATACGTCTAAATTGTACGTTTTTTCACGGCACGCTTTTAACATTGACGAATTGTGGCGTACTATTTTATGCGGTCATTTTTATTTGTCCACGACGTTTGCGAATTAAAATATCGCCATATTATGTGGAAATAACGTAATTCTTCAAAAATACTTCAATGGTGGGGCCATAAAGGACAATCGTAATTAACTATTTTCGGAAACATTCAAACAAATCATATTCGAATAATATAGTTTGCGTACGAAACGTTCAATTGAACTCTTATATTGCGCACAAATTAATATAAACCTATCGTACGTAGTATGAAATCGTTTCTAAATAACTGGATTGCGTTTTATGATTCGATACGATTATTGACGAAATTCGTCGATTTGCGAAGTAAATAAATCCAAGCCACTTCAAAAACATTATTAGCCAATACGCGTATGACAATAAAGCGTAAAATCGACGAATTAAAAATCGAATAAATCGTAGTTTTAAAAACAACATTATAAGAGGAGGGTAGGTAAATATATGAAATAATATAATACGGATTGGTTAATAGAAATCGGTTTTCACCGTAAATTCTCATCGCTTGTCGCATCCTTGTTGAACGATGGCGACTATTCTTAGCCCATTCAACTTCATCATTCATCGCGTATAATAGGTTTATGAATGACGTTTTTTTCTTTTAAGATTATCTATCCACGATGTTTACCTTCGCCTCTTTTACCTTCGAACGTGCCGTGCGTTATAATAACCTTAATTCTCTCTTTTCCATAGTTTTTCAAACATAGTTACGTATACATTTCCACATTATTCGAAGGACTGTTTTGTTAGTTACCCAGTAAGTCTAGGACATACTTAACATACGCTTGTATGTACCACCACCACCACCACATCTCGAAGTATCCAACATGCTTAGATGAAGTATCCACTTCTAATCCGTATTGTAACAGTATTATTGTATAGACTTGGCATTTCACGAATATATACGCTTAAATTCAAATCGTACAGTACGCGTTTCGTTTGATTACGTTTGGTCCTCGCCAACATGATATGAGTTTTCGTCTCTTCGGAGAATGATCGAAGTTTTTACTGAGACGGAAACTAAGTGAGCACCGCTTATACTACGTATATTATACCAACAGTGTTAGTATTAGCAGTTGTTCTCGGGCAACCGTCTACGACAATTTTCGCGTATTTAATAAAGACGGGCGTTACGAACGATGTTTTCGATTTCTTCCAGCGTTCGTTTTTGACAAAATATTATTTACGTTTGCCGCGCGATAACACGCACGTATTTCGGTAACTGACGAAGACTGTTTAGCCGTACGCGTTCATAAAATGAATAATATTATTCGCGAGTATTTATGCGTTCGCGATTTTTTAAGCATTCGCGTGTATTATAAGATATTTGCGGGCACTTTGCTTGACGGCGCTCGTGTTCGTGTAACGTGTACGTTATTTTTGCGTCCGAACGAAACGAATAAAAAAAAACGAAATGAAACAAACAAGATAATATAATATCCTATAAGCGCGCCGCCACGCCGCATCAGACGCGGTTTTATTTTAGTTTGGCCCGCCGCCGCAAAGACGCGACCACTACGACCGCGACGAAAAGAAAAAAAAAATAATAATAAAAAAAGAACATCGCCCGAAGGTCGGACGGACGGACAGACAAACCGACGGACGAACGTCTGGTCCACGGGCGGCGGTGCAGGCCGATGCCGTGCGCCCGGTTAGAAGAAATCCTAACCTTACCCAACCGTAATCGTCTTCTTATGGCAACGACGTCCACCGTTGTAGTACCTGAGAAAGAACACCTGTGCGCGCGGGAATTCGAGTCACACGCCCCCTCCCCACCCTCACAAACCGTAGACCCACAGCGCGCGGGCACTTGAATTTCCACTTACGCGGCTATTCCATTATTTAACCGGGTTCAATTTTTACGTGACGTTCCACTTTTATTTCGCACCGTTTGACCGATATATTTTCCGTTTAGACAGCAGTCGTTGCGGCCGTACATGCGTATGTGCGTTACACGAAGAAATTGACTTGTAACAATCATCGGGGGTGGGGGGGAACCTACGCAATCAAAACGTTACACCCGCGAACCACGAAAAGCAAACTATAAGCTAATAATAATATCGTATAAGAGAAGGGCGAGTTGTAAACGCGTTTTAAATAAATATGTTACGTTTTAAATAAATACGTTACATATTAAAATAATGACGATCGCGATTTTTCGAAAAATATTGCCGTATTGTTTCCAATCGGAACAATTTAGGTCTTTTAGCATAGTCCGTGAGTATGTAAACGCGACGCGTGAGATCGTTGTAGACAAATGAAAGGACCGTTTTTTGTTTCGACATTCTCGGTTTACCGTTGTATCAAACGAAATTATTGCTCGTGAGATAAAAAAAATCAACGAACCATATGGGCTGGAATCGTTTTAATTTAAATATTATCGTTGTATCCGGCATCATTATTAGCGAATTTTACCGTGTGGTGGCTAACCGTGAGATGTAGATACAGCTTTGGCCCGAAAATTACGTGGCCGTTTCGATCGACGAAAAATATCGTTAGCGCTTCATTTATCATTCGATACACCACGAGGTGTATGCGAAGTCGCGCATATTTTCGCGGTAATTTTGTCGATCGACGTTTCCCTCGTTGCGTGAATTTCATTTAGGCGTATCGCTTCGGATCGAGAAATCTATCTAAATGTTTAAGCCGAAATACTATCCTACGTCTTGAATATCGATTTATAAGTACCGAAATAAGATAATACGGACGAATAATACTTCCGACCATCCATTTCAATTTAATTGAGGGGGGGATGTTTTTATTTGGAAATACGCTTAAAAGTAGCCGTAATAGGTATACAACTAGAGACAATTATGAAATGCTCGTGCAAATAAAAATACCACTGTTCCGATTCGATTTACAAAATATTTAAACGCGTAGTGCTACGATTGTTTTTAAACGGCCGACAAACGATCGATTTAACGTCCGGTGCGAAAAATAAAAATGAAACATCGCAAAGACGACGTTTATTAAACTCTGACACGCGACGACTTTTACTGGCCTAAGTAATTAAAACCAATAATTACGCTACGTATTTTATCGCTCCTACTGACAGCAAACATTATTCCCGGGCGCACGCGTAGTTTTAATTGAATTAAAGCGCTTTAATTTTATCTCGGATTATGTCAGATAACACCGATAGGACAATATATTTTCTGACGTAATATTTGCGTCCAGAAAGGACCTGAAGTTTTCGTATATTAAAAATTCCTAACGAAATCGTTTTCATATACGTCCGTAAACGTAGGAAACGTTTTCAACTTTCGTTCCACTTTAACAAGCGCGTCACAAGTAAAGAGATATTTTTCAGGCGCAAGCCTTTGGATCAAACGAAATAACGAAACCTAATTATTCAAAAATGTTCGTGACGCGATTTTTCCAATTTCCGTTTGTGCCGAATTTGTATTATTTATTTAGGAATAACGACGCGTAATGAATTATCGATTCGTTTCAAACGCGTAAAGTATAATTTTCATACCATACTATTTTATTACGAACAATTTTATGTAGTATGCATTGTAAATGACAGTGTACTATAATTATAGTACACAATTATTTCTTGCGTGACAGTGAGAGTTTTGAAAATAAATCGTAGTTATATATTACGCGTGTATATGTTTAAAAAAAAAATATATATATATATAAATGCGTGCCTTAAAAACGACAATTAACGTACTGTTTTAAACGTACTTGTACTTATTTTTCCGGTTTTTAAAATATATCAACCACCGTTTAATTTTGTGCTATATCTCAGCCAGTTGTCCGTGGCGCGTTAAAGATCCCGTAATATTTCTGTTTCAACCGAATAAAAACGTTTGTATTTTACTTTCGGAGTGAAAAGGAAACATATATACAAAATTATTACACTTGAAAAAGCATATTTTGCGCGTCGAAAGAACAGCCGATATGTTTGAATCTATATTGGAAACGACTACGACGACGAATCACTAAATTTACTGTAATCAAACATAAAATGTCGAACACGTCAACCGTACAAACGTAGTTCACGCTATTTGTGCGTAATAGCCGAGATTCCTACGCAAACCATATCGGCTAGTTTCATCTGCACACTAAAAAACGCGTCCGTCGTCTATATTTTGCCTATACGCTTATAAATAAATGATCGACGGCAGGGACGTTGGCAATTGTCGAAAATCGTCTTACGACGCGCTATAAAGAGAATCGTACCTTAACCAGTTCGGTTACATTACCGGCGGATACGTTCGGTGTATACCGTTATGCGTTCGTTATTGCACCCGCGTTCGGCCTGCCCCGTTGTAAATATTGGCCGACACCCGCGCGTGGAAAATAATATTATCGTCGAGAAACGGGTACGGAAAATGCTATTCGCGACTCCCGGCGGTGACATCGGCCGGTCGTACGTGGCGGCGTGATCGCGTACTATATATCGTAGTTTCGGCGATATTTTTCGCCCGAGCCCTCGCCTAACCGCCACTACCATCACCTCCTACTCCCTCCTACTCACCGGAAAAAACACATATTTCTAACTACCGCGGTCAAAACTCCCGGGGCCCTTCACAATAAACAACACCCAGAGGACCCGAAACTCATCATTCAATCAAATTATTCAGATATGGGCTACCGTGCATATTCATATACAACACACGCACGCGCGCACATATATATATAGTATACGTACACTTTGTGGCGCGAATTTTGTTCAACTCGCGTGCGCGCTTGCGTGTGTGCATGTGTGTATGGTGTATATATTATACCGGCGCGAATTCCTCCCTTTTTCGACCCCCTCTCCTATTTGGTCGTACACAGGGTGCGTGTGTGTATGTGTGGGCAGTCGTGAGCTGGCGGGGAGGAGTGGGCGCGAGGGATTGGCGCGAGGTATAAACTTTGGTATTAGCCCGCGTTATGTATTGTAGTGCCATTTTGGTTGTTGATAAAACCCTCTGCCGCCGCCGCCGCCATCGCCACGTTCGTCGCCCGCTCGACGGCATTTCGTCGGGGGGGGGGAAAGGGGGTGCGCAATATATGCGCTGTATGATACGCGTACGGCGCGGGCGTACATTGTTGTTTGTGGGGGAGCGATTCGTCGGGTGCATAGGACGACCGCGGACGCGAGGTCGTCGGCGCGCGCGGCATACAAAAACTAACCCTTTGAGTCCGCCCGGAGAGTGCGCAAAACGTTCGCTCCGCCTATAGTCACCGCCTGTACGGATACGGGAGCACACACACATACGCGCTCGTGTGTGATCGGCGGCGGCGGGGTTGATTTTTTTAAAAATATATATATATATATATATATACATACATTCCGTTCCTCCCTCAGCCATCGTCGCGCCTTTCCCGTTTACCACCTAGCCCGTACGCTTTTTTTTTTCGTTCCCTCCCATCCGTACACTATATATCGTACCGTACACAACACACGGCCTGTATGCGACGTTGCCGATAAACAATCGTATAGGTACACTCGCGCGTGCACACCCGAAATCGTTTCGGTTTCTCCACGACGTACCGTAATTTATAATACGCCCGCGTGTGTGCGTACACACACGGCGACAATACACGCCCGAGCTTCCGCGTGTGAGAGTCTCTGCGATGGCCTGAAGGGTCTCGGACGACGACGATTGTACACTCTCCCGTATCTAATTACGCCATTATATTGATCAACGTCCAACTATTAATACATATGCCGGGTACACGCGTGTATGTGCCGCGCTTGATAACACCAATATGAGTTCTCGCCCTCCCCCCAACCCGTTCTCCGATCTACCGCCGTTTCACTGCGTATTGCGATATATTTCCTGGCGTGTTCACGCGTTCGTCCGAGCCATTTTCGCGTATTTCGGAACGTACGAAATTCACCATTCGACGTTCCGTCCGTACACGCGCCTCGTCATTCGCGTCTACAAATTTAACGGACGTTCACATTTTCGTTACGAAATCGGAACTAAATCTTTACGCGAATTTCGTCGATCGTTTATGTCACCGCATTTTGTTGTTCACTGGTTAAACGGTATCGATTTACGTCCACGTTTTGGCGAATTTATTGAAACAAATTGAAAAAAACTAAACAAAAATCATAATTTTTATTACGGTTATTCATTTCCAGGGTTATTAGATATATTTCATATATATATATATATATATATATAGTTTATGAATTTTATTCTCCTTTTTAAAGCGTTTCTTTTTTCGATTTATACTCGTAGTTGATACTTAATGTATTCCGGGTTCGTTAAAAAAGCGTTAAGAATATATTTTAAGCCTCGTGTTACACACGTAACACTATAAAATATAATATATTTACACAATACGAAAATTGTACACAGAGATTATTCTTTTTTACAGTCAATCTAAAAAGTGGTAAACGTTTCTGAACAATTATATACGATTATTTATTCGAAAATTATAGTTGGGTACGACGTAGATATTGTTTTCGTAAACTACAGTTGTGTGCGAATTAATACGATGTTACGATAGCTATAAGGCGTTTAATGTCATATAAAACACCTCCAGACATTTGGAAAATGTCTCATTCAAAATTACGTATACTACGTAGCACCCATTGTGCTTAAGCACACGTAAAATGTATGGAATAGTATTTAAATATAGAATTATTACAAACTGTAATCTACAAGCTATACGTTACGTTAGTATTATTAAAACATATTCGAATTGAAAAAACAAAGGAATTGTTATTATATTTTTCTATAGTAAGACACGATGCGTCATCGAAAATATATTTGGCGTTAAATCGATTAATTTACGACTCAAATTAAAACTAAAGCCGTTCCGAACCAATCGAATAGCTCGTGTTGCCATTCGTGCGAAATAACGTATAGCACTTGACTAGTATATTCACTATACGTTGTACGTTTTAACACCTGCCCACAATTTGGTCCGAAGTTAGAACTGAAACGCGTTTGATAATACCGTGAAAATAAAACATCTGCGTCGTTCGTACGATTAACGGGATATTTTGCTAGTAGAGCGTAATATATAAATACGAACGTGATAGCCTTGACGTTTTTATTTTAATTAAGTCGTTACGTAAAAATACATTTTAGATTGAATTTTCTCCGAAAGTTCGTTTTCCAGTCGATAATCAACCGCGTATTTATTTTGTCGCAATTTAATTTGAATCCTACAAATATTTCTGCCAGACGTTCCATTACACGCAAAATATAGAATACCACAATATCGAAAACGATTTTACGCTGTGTAGCAATTACATTTGATAAATATAATTTGAAACGATAATTCGATAAAACGGAAATTCGGTCACCGTTTCGTAAATAGATTGTAGTCGGGATTTTACCGATGATTTTCTATTTACGAACAAAAAATTTGCGTACCTTTATAGGATTGGTTTCGCGAAATGACGCGTATGTTCAAGAAATATTGATGATTGTGCCATTTAGTGAAATGTACAAAATTTCGTATTATAATTGCGTGTTTAGTTCGTTTTTCCAATAGATGAGAAGCGTTGACACATCAAAGTTAATAAACTATAATCGGAATAAAATTATTCGAACAAAGGAATGAAGACTCGGAAGGTTCACGAGCGAAGAAAATGGTATCGTCATCTCTTTTTACGTACGCGTTTCCTTAAGTTTTGAAATTCGTGTTTTTCTGGATATAAATATCGTTAATTTTTGTGCGTTTTTCCGGTTATACATTTACGGCAAACGTCGTTGTCGAAGTTTTCTCCACGCTTCCTAGCACTATTAAAACAGCGTTCCGTGTTTTAATAAGAATACGATATAAACGAAATACGTACAAAAATATGGAAATAGATTTTATTACAACTTGAACCAGTTAGTTCAATGATTGACCATTGGTCGGTTGCTAGCCCGCTTATGCTTTATTTCGTTACAAGATCGTTTAAGATTTTCTTCAATACTGATTCGTTAGTATCTAATTACTTCGTACTATCGAACGACGCGGTTATTAAAGAAATGAAAACGAGTCGTTTGACGCCCTGTTCCAAATTTAATTATTTGTCGGACCGACGTCAAATTTCGATACCGATCATTACAATATACTCTGGTTCTCCATGTACTTGTTGGATATTTTTTCGCATACAATTTTCCACCGCCTAATATTCCGCCACATCGATGGCGTTTTCGGTTGAAAACCAAACGTCCAGTGCGTTGTACCCGACAATTTCGGCTCTCTGAAAAGTGTTGTATAGTTTGTACACTGCCGCACCCGCAATTTGTTCCGGTTCGTCTATTTTTTGTGTCATGTGTCGCTCTTCCGGTTATTGTTCTTGGCCGATTGATTTCAATTTTGTTCGGCTTAGGGCTTTATTATGACAGCTATACATCGGGTGTAATATAACGAATGTCGTAAGTACCTAACAATTGTGGTAGTTACTCGATCTATCAGTTAAGGTTGATTTTTCGTGCACGAAGATTTATCTCGACTTCAATATTTTATTTTGCGTCTTGTGTTCGTATGGAGGGTGCGCTCTTATTTTTTGTTTTTTCGAGTTCGGTTAAACTTTCTGGTATTTTTCTGTTAAGATGAATTCTGCCATAAATTTACCTATGTGACACTAGCTATGCTCTTAAACTTCCGGTTAAAATTCTCGCAATTTTACGTAGAGTTGTGTTCACTTTTTTTAGAATGTACCGAACTTTACCACGCAGGAGCTGCATATTTGGATATGGGAAATGAGCTATGCCAGATAACTGCGGGGTTTTTAAGTGTATACCCTCCTACACAATACTTGCATCCTGTTTTCACTAAATTATTCTTTTATATCCATTTTCGCGTTGATTTTTATAACATAATGTCCTGTCTAGATTGATTCATAAGTATTTTGGTGATTAAATGTGTTCAATACCTATTGCATGAGTAGAAAGGAAAATTTGAGTTTTATTTGGGTTTTAGATGGCGCTCAATGTAGTGATGGTATAAATGTTCCAAAAACATAATTGGAGTTTATTGCACACTACAAAAGTATTTAATTTGCATTTTAATAATAAAATATTCTACATTATTGTAAAGAAATATACGCATTTTTGCGTAATCATTGTAAAACTAATTTGTTTTGTAATTCGTGTGTAGTAGAAGTGCTTCAAAAGTTTCAAACGATTTATCTATTAATTGTGAGAGACTTTTATGAAAATTAGATATATCCTTTTCTTATTTTCCCAATAATATCCTTAAACATGAAAATAACGATAAAAAATTGCGAAAAAAAAGGTAAAAATGTATCTACTAGAAATCATTTCTACATTTATGTATTCCAAAATTTGAAAAATTGTAGTGTGAACATTAAATATTTAAATTCCGTCGAATCATTAAATTGTATGACGATAGTTTTATTATTATTATGGACATTCGAAATGTTGATGAAAGAATAATCAAATTCATTTACATATGAAAAATTTTGAAAATTCTCGGCAAACGATATTTTTTTATAATTTCTTCCAACTTAAAATACGGTTAAATTATATTGTTATTCAAATGTTATGACGAATTATTATTTTAGAGTTTGAAATAACAATACCACAATCAGTGTTTCGACGATTCACTTTCGAATCAAAATACTTATGGTAGGAAATCAGTTTTCAACGAAACTCCATGTATTAGATTAAATAAAATAGATAATGAAAATTATATTCAATCACGTATTTATTTTGCGTTTTATAAATAAATTAAAGGCAAAGCCAATTAATCTTTATAATTTAATTTAATATATCATTAAAATATATCCGCGATACAAATACGATTATCATAAAAAATAATAACGTATTTACATCTATAATATAAAAAAAATTGACTTATGCGGTTTTAAAATAGAAATTTAAAGTTTACAATGTAGGCTGTACGAAATGTACGATATTACATCGTACATTACAGTTAAGCTGTAAAATGCGTCATAAATTTAAAGTAATATTGTAAAATCAGAACTGAATACTGTAATATATTACATAGGTATTTGAATACGAGATATACGAAAATAATAATTCAATATAAATAAACCAGATATTTCGTTTTAGATGATTTTGGAGCGTCGTATTTAAGTATATAACGAGCGTTAAAAAAACTTTAATTCGAACAATATAATACGTAATAATTAAATTTTTAAAAAACACAAATGTAACCTGTAATTATTATCAATATACTTAATCGCTTATCTTGCACGCATTGTGCTACGTAAGTATTTTCGATGTTTCGTTAAATAACGAACTATATTTAATATCTAGTCTATCGGTGCGATATGAACAAAGGATTCTATTTAAACCAATTCCATTTCCCATTTTTTACGTTGGACACGCGGTATTCCACGAACATTTTAAATTTATTATTTAATAATAATAAATATTATTATTTATATATTTAGTAATAATAAATTTCAACTTTGGTGTAATCGCGAAATGAATTCAACCCATTATTTCAGTGTATCCGTTATTTATTGTTCTCGAGAATAATATATATTTATATGTTACGCAACTAAATTTATTACTTTATTCGCGTAATTAATTACGAACATTACCAAAAAGTGATATTAGCGCTAGATTTTATTATCATTCATAAATTATAATAACCTATATTAGTTTTCGTGTATACCGTGTATACATTTACATTTATAATTTTATGAAAATAAATCAAACGATATTTCGTTTATTTTACGTTTTGATTTACCGGATATTATAATTACATAATCTTAAATTAGCTAACACTTGTATATATACAAGCATGAATGTATGTATGTATGTATGTATGAATGTATATATGTATATATGTATATATGTATGTATGTGTTTGTAATTAATTCTTTCTTTTGTGGTTCAATTTATAAAATATTTTAATCGGAATTTAACGTGATAAACTGTAATATTACGCGAAAGCACTATTAATACATAGTACAATTTCAATTTGTGTCGGAATTATGTCGTAACACGATTTTAATAATAAATTCCATTGTTGACGGTTCAATCAATATTCTGTATGATCATGTTTCAATGCTTAGGTATTTTTTACAGTCGTATGTTTCAAACGAATAATCCATGTTGATTTTCAAACAACGACAATACCCGAGTAAAAATATAGCGGATAATTACGTTATTTTCCGAAAAAACTATAGGCCGTACGAAGTGTTCCGATTGATTCGAAATTAAGACGCGTAACAATTAACGTTAGTATTTTCATATCTTCCAACTGAATTTTACGGTTCTCACCTTTAGAAATCATTTTACCGATTTAAATGTTAACGTTTTTGTACGTAAATAACAATGATTGTCGAAAATTATTATATATTTTGATATAAAAATGCATATAACAATAACGCGACTTCACAAAGGAACGCATAATTGAAATTTAAAACCAATATTTACTTAATCATTTTTATAAAATCTCCACTAATCGATTATTCTAAAATTACTAGACGCGCTTTTTATGTTATTTTTGTTTAATTTTTATTTGCGGACGGTGTCCATAATAATTTTATATAGGTCATAAGAAACACGTGCGTACGCCTATTTTAAAAGAAAATAAAAAATCGTTTTTTTCGATAAAACACAACCACCCAACGGTGATATTTACGTATATATAATGTATTCGTCTCTTTAAGGCGTCTGTAATATGTAATATGGGTGATATAATACCATAACTAGAAGATAAGCAATTAAATTATCGTTGGTTTGAAGTTTAAAAAAAATTATTTTTCACTTATCGATGAATAAAATTGCGTAAAATATACGCAATTATATAAATATTTTATATTATTGTTATTCGTTTCAAAAATATATATTTTATTCTAAGACAAATAGCCGAACGTATTCGTTTAATATTTTATCTGTAAACGATTACTATTTTTCGTTTCAACATTTAGGGATGTAAGTGTTCCATAAGATACAGAAAATAAAACCTAATTCTTTTTACTTCAAGAGTGAACAGTTTTTGATAATGTCACCGTATTAAGTGTCAAATTTAATTTAACAAAATAACATGTCATTGTGGTTAGCGGTCGAAATCCATCATTTTACCGTAAACCATATTCTTTTGGACGACCAATTATTTTGAAAATATATTGGATCTTTTGATAAATTCGTTCGAGTCACTTCGCTGTATATTACATGTATATTGAGTTTCTGAAAAAATTTCACACAAAATATAACGGAAAAGACGTTTTTAACTCGTCAAAAAACGCGTTCGTTTCTTGTAATTTTTTTCGTCATCTTTTGGTATGGGCACATCTTTAGTCACGCTTTATGTGTCAAATGTTTTTGCGTTGTTAAAGTTTGTAAGTTGCTTGAATTTATATCACAAATTACCGATGCACAGAATCAATACCGAATACTCTGAGTACATATTATTTTTGTGGTCATTCCAAAAGCCGGTTGAAATCATTTTCGCTTCGACAATGTCGACGGTACGCACGTTTTTTACACTTTTTTTATGTCACACCTATACATCACCAAGGATGATATTTTCACACGTACGATATTTGATTTTCGCAGCGATTGAATAAAATGAATAATTATATCGTTGATCGCGTATGTGAAGATGAATGAAGGAGAATGGTACACAAAAGTTATATCGGTAGTCCCAAGTGGGACTATTTTTATTAGCCACACAATGTCGTAAAAAGTTCCGTTTTGTAATGGCCGGAATAGTTTTCATTCGTCAAGTTGCTCACGATAAAAGTTATTTCAAGTAAAATACAAGTATACGAATGATTTTCCCGTTATGAAACAAAATGGATTGAAGGTTAGACCTCGTCAATCTTTAATTGGTCAAACTGATAAAAATAATCTATTTTGTCAGAAGTGTACTGTGCCGTCTTATCCTAAGAATAATCGAAATATTGTAAGAATATTTTTAATATTTTTATATTTAAATAATATTTTAATATTTTAAATTTTTTAAGAATTTAAATAATACCGATAGAAACTTTAATCAATTTGAACTTTAAACATTATTACACATTAGACTTCTGTGTATATATAAATATATATAGTTTTTTTAATTTTAATTAAACTTATCATATTTTGAATTTAATTCACAAATATGATTGAAGTTAGCGAAATATGATTAAAAAAAGATACTATGTTGGTAGTTCTCATACGCTAGCTTCGGTGGAAGATTTTTTGATTAGTTTTACTTTAAACACATTGTAAATAAATAATTGAACGGAAAAAACAATTTTTAATTCTGAACGAAGCCTTATTTTATGTCATGGAACACGCGGATTACGATACTATTAAACTTGTTTTTTTGCAAAAAAAGAAATACGTTTAACGCCACGTTAGGAATATAAGAATATATTACACAAAAAACAAATATACCTAATCTAAAAACAAAAGTCGTGCACCTAATTATATTTTGCAAATATGCTTAAATGATAATAGAAGGTGAAACTACGAATGTTTAGCCAATTAAATTTTATTGTTTCTTTTTGCATTCTACGTTTTTAATTGACGAAAAAACAATGACGATAATAAAAATTGTCAACTATTGTTATTCTTATTTGGTTATTATCCGTCCAATTTCACCAGGCATTGTCTCCGGCTATATAATAGCGTCTACCAAGAACAAAAACAACGTGTATAGGCGAAAAATTATTCGTGGGAGTTATCGAGAAACGGCTTACGACGAATTTTTTCACTATTGTTTCACATCATATAAACAACAATTTTTTTTTATCCCGACGACGATTACGATTACAAAATATACGCCACACGCAGACTAAAACTACAAACATACATATAAAGCCTACATTATGTTTTTTTTTCATTCATCTTAAATTGTTTTCGAACCAATGATATTTGATATTTTCATATTTATTATTTGGCACATATTTTATCGATATAGAGTATATCGAATTTCATTGCATCTCTCTCTTGGTTGTGCTTTGTCGCTGATATGTTATTGTAACGTACTTAAAGTTATTTATCGTCACTTAAATAGTAAACTGTTCAAACCAAGTGAGTGTAGAAAAAACATTAATACTTGTCATAAACACGAGATTTCGATTTGTTTTATTTGATTGCGCGGTCTAATATGATGCAAGTATATATTTATGGGACATTCACAATAATAATTGTAGGTAATTTAAACTGGTATTTCATTATTTAATGGACGTCAATCTTTTAAAAAAAATATCGGGTATCTTAAACGAATATTATTATCGAATCGTATATAATATTTTTCTCCAAACACTTTCTTCGTCTGGTTTTAAATATATTGCTGGTTTTTGGAAATGACGATTTCGGGAAAAATAGTTATAAATATTTATTTTAGACCAAAAATTGATCGCGTTTTGAAACGAATAAATGCAACAGAGAACATCATTAATGTATAGTATAATATACATAGTTATAGTTCCATAACAATATTTATTTCGTTAACAATTTTTATGCATTAAATACACAAATCAAATATATGCCGAAGTTGTTTCATAAACTTTCGTTGATTATAATATACTAATGACGTATGATAATATTTGATTAATATAAAAAATACAGGTTATATTAAATAGATCGCGTTTGTTTGGAACGGTGGCATAAAGTATTTCCTAATAATATTCTGTTTTAAGCCAGTGTGGTTTAAAATGTTTGCATTTAACGGTTGTTGGGAAAAGCGAAAACGTACCTGTCTATGGACTAAGCGTAACTTCGAAATTTCGTAAAACTCGTTATTTATGTATTTATTTTAGGATGTTACATCAAAAACCAACAAATTCATGAATTCCAGAAAATTCTGTGTCTTAATTTCTGTATGTACATAATTTATATTTTTGTTGACGTTTACTATCTTTAATACAATGTGAATTATAGAAAGTGAAATAAATTGATATTTTCGTCTCGAAATGATTGATAAGGAATCAAAACGTTTAAAATAATATATAAGGCCAGTATTTTTTCACACGAAATTCAATAAACCGTCTTAATAAAGACCTGACTGAGGTCGTGCTCAGCTAACTATAGTCTATAAAATACGTAAATAATTATGACGATGATAAATCTGAATTAAATTGTTATAAATTCAATAATTACATAATTATAATAATTAACAATATAAAATACTTTAATATTTATAGACGATTGTGATAGTAAATAAATGATTTAAATCCATTTGTGTTAAATGTTATACATATTTATATAAAATAAAAATTTTGTTTATTCAGGTATATATGGCGCATAAGACGAGTACAGCTCGAGGTGAACAACAAATTTGAAAAAGGATCCGGCCGTAAGTTGTATTTAGAATATTCTTATCTATGCTTATACTTGAATCAATTTTAATAAATATTTTCTTTCAAATCAATTTAGACACGTTCAAAAATATTTATGTCCCATAATAAGTTAACAATTTTCGAAGCACCCAAAATTGATTCTTTACAATTATCCATAGATAACGTAATGCGTGAACTATGACTTCGAATATCTTGAGTCACGTTTAACGAAAATTAAAAATTAAAAGTTTCGTTATACAATCTAAACTTTGATCGGATTAAAATGTACAAATAATTAGGTAATTATCAGTTGAGTAGTTTTGTCAGTAAGAACACTCAAAAGAAACTCAAAAAAGTGATACGATAAAATAATCTTAATAAAAGTCGTATCTGTAAATTAGTAGATACGTTGTTGATAACAAAAATACTTTTAAAGCGGTGTTATATTAAAAAAAAATTAAATTACACAATATTTTACAAATATATTTAATATAAAGCGATTGTTAAGTTTTAGTTTGTCTGTTAACGTGAGATTTTCGATTTTCAACAAAATGGCAAACTGTTATCAGCTATTTCAATTTTAAGTTAAATGTTGAATATTATTACTTCTATATAAATTTAATTTATATACACTCAATATCTATACTTAGTGTTGTTAAATTAAAGATGTGAAAGTTTAGTTTTTGTAAAGTTTAGTTACTTATGTAACTTACCGTAAGTTCTGTCCTTTATACAAAGACGTATGTTTAATAAACAAAACAACGTGTATATTAAAAAAAAAAATTACACCTTTAGTTCTTTGTTAACTTATCGCTTAATAATTTATAAAAATTATTCAAAATATCCAACTTTTGCATTTAAATACTTACCCAACCGATCTGATTATTCATCTATTACTGTACGCATCACTTCTAATGGTATTGAGACTACCGCTTTCATCAAATCAGTTTTAAATGATTCGATATTTCGATGGAGTTTAAAGCATGACTCAAAATAATCCACAAGTCCAAAAAATTAAAATCCGGACTTTCTGAGCGCTAATCTTGAGAAGCGATAAAACCAGATAAATTTTACTTCCAACCAACCTTGTATAATTTATGCTTTATGTGCTGGCGTTAAATTTTGCGGACAGATCTAGGGCTTGACTACAAATAACGTCTTTTCTACCTTTTCTACAGCTTTAACTTTTGAAAATTTTTATTGCACTTTTTTACATTTAATTAATACGATTATAGTAATACGATACTCTTTGAAACATCCATTTCATGTGTAATGCTTGACGTTTAATTCGAACTGACAGGAAAAGAGTAGATACGAATTTTAATTAAAATTATATTTAAAAATAAATTCATTAGTGGTATTATAAAATATGTTTAGGATAACTGAAACCTTAGGACATTACTTACAGCATAACTATCTACACAATGGATCACGTCCAAGACGAAACTTTTGGTAACAAAATAATTATTACTCATGCGAATTTTTGACACTATCTATTTTTCAGGACTCACTCTTAAACAGTTTTCGACGCATATGTGTCGATGTATTTATTTTAAATTTACGATTATTTATTGATTTTTCTAATACTAGTTAGTTTTGAACGAATGCATTAATAATTCGTTAGATTGACGAATTATTATTATTATTATTATATTATTTATTATGCAATATTGTAATTATAACTGTTTATTTTGTACTATGTAATATTAATAATAGTCAACTGTCATAATTTGAATACGTATTTGAACGTCGGATAATTTTAGATTTAATTCGGTTGATTTTTGTTATTTGTATACTAATATATTTACTAGAAATTTGCATTTAACAACGATAGTTCAATGATTAAATTTCGGCTACAACGCACGATTTAATATATTTATAAGTAATTTTACTCGTATAAAATATATTTAATGTATCTAAATTTAAAAGTATATCATGAGTACTATAATATATATTCGTAGATAATATTTTTTATATGGAATTATCAGGGATCATGGCCGAATGGCGTTAGAATACAAAATGTAAATTGCAATAACCGAGTTGTGTAATAATTATTCGAACCATTTTTCTGTGAACTAATAGCTTAGTTCCGTTTATTATTTTATAACGTATTTTGTTTTTACATATTTTTTAAGTGCTCGTAAAATATTTCGTTTGTTTTAACACGTTTCGTCTCTTATATTATTATTTTTGATATTTAATAAGAAATGAGCGACACTTTTTGTTTTCAAAACGAATATCGATGTTTGTCGATTTTCGTGGTATTCTAATTGGGCTTTTCAAAAATATTTGTAAAAATACGTTAACCGTATGAAATTTCTCCTTTTTCGTTATATATACTTTACTATCATTATAGAAAACATGTTTTACGTCGTCTAAATATTCGTACTGCATATTTTAATAATTATTTAATAACCACGGGAATTATATATTGCCTTTCAACCATTATTATTAATTTTTTTCAAATATCGTGTTAATTAGTGATTATAAGTATGTGTATAGCAAATACGTTTACTAACAAAATTGTGTAATAAAATAAATAATATATTATGTTTGTGATTAAAAACTTCTTACAATATAGCGCAATTTTAAAATTGACGTAATCCGTAATAAGAAAATAAAAAACTTGTTCTAAATTTATTGAAGATATATTATTAATTCTCGGGTATTTGTAATTAATATACCAAAACGTCTTTTACATGTCTCCTTATCAATTCAACCGTCACTTTTTCTCTTTTTACGCAAATCGGAAGACCGTTAAAATTCCTGCCCGAAATAATGCCGAAATTATTTCGGCTAATGGGTGTATTGCCGGTTTTGTATTTAAAAAAAAAAACAAACGATCGTTACATTGAATAATTTAAAATAAATTACTTACTGTTTTTGTTCTTAATAGTACGTAAGCTATAAAATACTGAATAGTGATTATCTATATTGTCATCATTTTTATGTATTGTTTTTATTTATAAATATTTTTGCAATAGCCATTTTTATTTTATATGTAGATAATAATTTAAATTTAGATGATTTCGTATATTTTACTAACAATATATTTTTTAATTAATTCCGTAATACAGTTATTTTTTTTCGTTATATGGCGAATTTTGTTAATATATCAAAATCAAACAATTCGAATATTTAATTGACGTAAAATTAAAACGCGATTGATTAAAAAATTGTCTAAAGTCAAACATGGATGACAGTCAGATTGAGACATTGATTAACGTGTAAAACATTGATAATGACGTGTAAGATTTGTTATTAATTTTGAATATGAGAGCGTTTTTTAAATCGTTCCATCAAACAAATTTTAACTGAGAGGCGTTTTGTCTATACGTATTTCATAATATTTCTAAGTTCTAAGTAAAATATCAAAAAAAAAAAAATGACAAGTAACGATATTTAAATTTTCAAAACGTATTTGGAATAACTAATGGGTAAACTTGTATTTAGTTATACTCGTTTGTTAACTACGATGTCAACATTTACAAAATGAATAAAACCAAAATCCAAAATAAATCATATTTTGCGGTAATTTAAAATATTTCTATATTTACCATAAATTTCACGGTTTTACGTATAGATAATGAAAATTGTTTAATATCTTTATTATATAAATTACAAAAAATGCCGAAATGTTATTTCGTTGAAATCTCGTACGTCATACTTTTCGAGTCGCAAATCACACAGTTCTCAGCCTGTTTCAATTTACTATCTTATACGGTGCACTCGAAGCCAATATATTTTATGCCTCATTCGGAACCTAAAACAAAACATTAATTATTTCATTTTGGTAACGATTTGAGACATCCAAGTAGATTTGAGCAACAAAAAGATGTAAGCAAGTTGTTTAAGATTGAGGAGACGTTTTATATATAAAACTTCACTGTTATGATAAATCGACGTCGGTTAGATTTTTGGCAGACGAATAATATTAAAAAAGTATATTTATAACACATACGTCGGTCTAGAATACAAGATTCATATTATACTACTTGTTGTATTTGTGCATAAAAATTCATGCAAACCTTCCATATAGTATTATATCAAACAGTGGCATTTTAAATAATATATTCTACGGATCTTAAAAACGAGCTTAGAAATAATTTCGAAAAATAACTGTTTCGTTGTTTACGAATCGTAGCGATATGGGAAAACGTGAAATTTTATAAACGACTTGTAGGAAAAAATATTTCTATTTTCTCTCTCAGTTTTTCATGTTTTTTGTTCGTAAAATAAGAATAAAATCACATTCATCTCGCTCGCCAAAATCAACGAACTATACGGTTTGATGTAGGTAATTATTATTACACAACGTAAACATGTATAAAAGACATAATACTATAAACGCACCAAATATATGCCGTTGTTGCTATAATAATAATAATAATAATAATAATAATAAAACGCGTCCGTATTCCATGCGGTTAGACGCAATATATTTTCTTTGAATTTTCTTTCTGTTTGTTTTTCGTCTATTTATTTTCATTTTACGTTTTTTGTTCGATTAAATTTTTTTTTTTTTTTGGCTCGTCCCCGACAATTTTATTTTTAAATCTAGCCAGACGGTTGTGTCTTTGCCGTAGACTTGGGCCACAAGAATAATAATGTTGACGACGGTCAGTTCTCTCATACGTTATATTAATAATTAATACATAAAACCGTCAGTATCAATTAGACGTGTATATAAATATTATTGCGCCGTTTTAAAATCACGACACTGCACCATGCGTGTGTGTGTTATGTATTTGTTGAAATGAAATCTCTATACCTTCTCTTTTACATTATTTCCCTTCCAATCCATCATATATCACCATAAGTCTCCGTGATTTCCTTTAGCTATATTTAGCGTCGGTGCATCGTGCATAATAGCGAGCATTTTTTACACCATATCTTTTAACGTATATTCATTTTCGTTTTCAAATCGAGTTAACATAAAATAATCGTAACGTGTTGTTTTTGATTTACAAAAAATATTCAAATCATTAAAATATGACGCGTACACGTGATGATGGACATAATGCTATTCAATAATCGTTTTCGTAGAACGTTTAAATAATTTTAAATTCGATGAAATACCCTAATATAAAACGTTTTAATAATTCGGAAAAGTAAAATAAACGTTTCCTGGCATAGACATTTGACATGAATACAAGGAATTTATTTCAATGTTTTTTAAACGTTATTACTTTGTTTTAAACTGAAAGAAATTTAGTACTATAAAACTTGCTTTTTATTATAAATAAATAAACATATATATATATATTCATTAATTTTATTAGAGAAAATTATTTGATTATTTATTATAGTTTATAAGAATAACATACTGTCAGATATTGTTAATATATTAATCAAAATTAAAATATCTAATATTACCTAACGAATGGTTTATATTTCATATGTTATTATATTTGACAGTTATTTAAAAGCCTGTCTGTCATTAGAATTAAGATAAATATATTGTACTTTAACTTTATTAATTACTTAATATTTTATATTTCGGTAGTCGCCTAATGTCTGTATTTTTATATACTGTCAATTAATAAAGTAATATCGATCATCATCCTTTCTACATAGCATTTTATAGAAATAATAAAATTATTATATTAAACACATAGTAAAATAGTAATTATCTATTACATTTTATTGATTCGAAATATAATAAAAATGATATTTCTTTTATAATAATGTATTAATTTGTTTACATATATAAATATAATTTATTTATTATTTATACTAAATACTAAATACTAATTATGGAATTTGTCGATAATTTCTTTTCTCAGAATTTCAATAAATTACGAATGAAATACCTTTAGTAACATATTTTTTTCGTATAGGTAAAAGAAAATTATAAACCTCAAAATTTATATTTTTATTCCTAATTTTAATTTATTATTTTCTAGGCACTAAATATAATTTAAAAAATTACAAATTTTCTTTAAACTCTATCTTATATAAATTTATGAAAATTAATATACTTACCATTCGTGGTTGTTTAGGTTTATTTTTATGATGTATATAGTATTTTAATGT
Organism: Geopemphigus sp. TES_GeoC_2020; assembly: GCA_025469175.1. NCBI lineage: Eukaryota > Metazoa > Arthropoda > Insecta > Hemiptera > Aphididae > Geopemphigus > Geopemphigus sp. TES_GeoC_2020. The sequence goes on from JAIPRN010001463.1 coordinate 29,929, forward strand.
TAAATACCAGATTTATTTTGTACCATATTTTTATATTATATTTTTAATGCGTTAAATTTCGTTTTTCCAAAAAAAATTTTTTTTTACTGTTATCAAGTTTACAAAATAATAATAAAAATATTTTTTAAAATCTGAACAAGTGAGTTCATACGAGAAGATACTGCAAAAATATTTCTACTTAATTTAGGACAATCATTATAAATTAAATTACGCCACACGCTACGCTCTTTGGACTTGGTCACTTTTTATAAATAATTTTTTTACTCTTTATATTAATAACCAATTGACATCGAACAGACGATAATATAAAACTAAAAGCCAAATATATAAAAATACTTAATAATAATAGAACGCAAATCTCGGTACGTATCTTGATTATATACATTTTTTGGCCAATATTGAGCTGTGTACACTTTTTTATTGAGTAGTTACCATCAAGTCTTATTAAGTGTACTAGTGTGGATGTGCCGTTGTTCGTCTTGTCCATATTTACAAAAATATTTATCTCCGTTTTCATATATTCTCTTTTAATCGCCTTACACTTAGTTACTATCTGTTTAGTGTTTTCCTTTTTCGTCGATTTAGGTCGTGACCGGGAGATAAATTACCCGATTATTCCATCCAATCTTGACGAGAAATTTCGTCATTTGTCTTCTCCTCTCGAACATTTGATTTCGTGAGGAAAGGAGTCTTCTGATAGGGCCTCGGATATGTTGAAAAATCTTAATCAACCGAAAATTAGGGACACTGTGACTATGCACATTGGGTGTGCCTTATATCTTTCATTTTTGTATTTCTCTTCACATGTATTTTACGTCGTACCGATAAGGCTGGGTTACTTGCTAATAGATACACTTTTTTTAATGGAATGTTTCAAAGTCATCCTGTTGTAATCTGGCACTTTGTATTTAAGGCGATATCTCCTTTTTAGACATCACGTGAAATTTTCAAGCGTAGTAGTTCTCCTTTACTCGGGTTTACACCCTTAAATATTGCAAGAGATAATCGTCAGTACTAGCCCAGAGAAAAACTATTTTTGGTCTAGTTTATTTGTTTTACTCGAATTTATACGCCAATCAATTCGAAAGAATGACCCAGTGAGCGTTTCAAAACTGTTGTTGACTGGTGTATATCACGTAGAAGTTTTATCGTAATAAACGATCAATTTTGTAACATTAATAAACGCGTCGAATTTCATTGCCATACGTTCTATTAATATACAACACGTATACGATTTGCGCGGATTAATCATTAATATGTTAACGCATGTTCAAACTTGTTTTTGGGAACTTCTTAGTAAGACTGTGAGAAAAAGAGAGTCATAATTTCATTATGATAATGGATTTTTATATCTAGTTAATTATTTTAACGTTATGAATTTACAATTGATTTAAACATATTTGCCCGTTTTTTTAAAAAAGTGTAATTGAAAAAAATATATGTCGACACGTCGACTTTATGTTGCATAGGTGAATGGTTATACAATTCGGACAGATATTGAAATGTTTTCATAAATTACAAAGGCGGGTAACTATCACGAAAGCACTTTAAATCTTGACGAATAACAAAAAAGTAGCAGTTCAACAACCTTTATGTTAGAGTTTATCTTGTAGTCCTTGACACGATGACATCGGTGCTTGTTGATATCTATTGAATTCTCGGCAATTTTTGTCTCCGGATTTCGACAGGCACAGTGCCAACTTGGCTAACATCCTGAATATCCGTCAATGTGTTATATGTTTCAAAAATAAATTCCACTACAATCTACACATAATTCTTCCTTGCATTTTTTTTATAATTTCGACTCTGAATATTACTAGACGGCAGACACGTCATATAGGTACCAACATTTTTAATACTTACTCGTTAATGTTTTCGCTCGTTATAAATAACCATACTAGAGAGGTCATTAGGTCTTAATTAAAGTTATATTTAATAATTATTTTATTTATGATTTATAAAGTTCGATATAATATATATATATATTCATATAAAGAAAAATTCCGAACGTTAAATTATAAAACGTATTTTATGTAAAAATAGAAAATTTAACGAATTCACAGGTAAATACTTTTAATTTATGGATATAATATTTTTTATATCAATATTATACAATTTATAATGTACAAATAATAAATAAGGTCCATGTATATGAAGATAAAATAATGAACCACCGTTTGTATACACTAAAGTAATTTCAATAAGATTACCAACAATTCAACAAATTTGTATTCAACGATGGTGAAAAATCCCAGTGAATTATATATTTTTTTTAATTCCGCAAAACGATCGGTTTTTCTCTTTAGGTTTTTCAATTTTTTCTTTCGTCCCTCTCTTTGCAGTTATTCGGTGAACACATCTGTCACTAAAAACGCCGTCTTTCAAAACTAAAAATATAATTAAAAACCTTTTATTCGGTCGTATCCCCGCGCGTTCGTTCCTGTTTAATATAGTCTCTGTCCAAAAAATTAATGGATTTAATTATCCCTTATCTCATCAGAGACGCGGAATTCAAATGAGCTTTCTTCCCTCCACAAAATCACACAAAAAAAGAACGACATTGCCACCGCCTGCGTTTGAACGATCATTGCAATTCGTGATTCTCGACTCAAAACCCTTAATAATACGCGTATTTCGTTGAAATATGTATTTATTATATTTCGATATTGTGTTTCATACACACAACGTACGGATAAAGCAAGAATAATAAAAAACGTTCTAATAGAGAATATTAATTTATCCTATTCCCGATAATATAAGTTTTATATTAATAATAATAACGACAATAATAATACACATATTTGAGATATAAATAAAAAGTTGTTATTATACAAATCGCTGCTTCCCGACTTCAATTTATAATATTATATTTATATAACGTATAATGCTATAGTAATATTATACGGAATGGTGGAAAGTGAACATTAAACCTCTGATGCACCCAAGAGTTTCTATAGAATTTTAATCACAATTTCGATTGATTTGATAATACACAAAAAAACTAATATAAACAATATTTAAACAATTTTTTTTTAATGATATTTTATACCTATAATGTATTTCAATTTAATTCAGTGTGTAATTTGAATATACGCCGAAATATTTTATAATTTGAAACAATATTTAAAGATCATATTCAGTAAAGTTTTTTCCCAGTTTATATATATATATTATTTAAAAATATTAAATTATTAAAAAGCCACTTTATTTTCATAAAATAATTACAATAATTGATTTAAAAGTGGAATAAATCCCATATAATTAATTTAATTAACGAAGAGTATTTAAACACACAATATTTTAATAATAATAAAATTATATTTATGAGGTATAATACAAATGGGTCGGCTAAAATGTTATTGTTGCGTATAAAAAACTTTTTTTTCATTGAGGTAACTATAATGTTGATTTTTGTGCCCGGTAGTATGGGAATAGGCAACATAACATACATTGCTTAAAAGGGCCTTTGAAATGCATAAATCAATTAAAATCGGATAACCCCTAGTATGATATGTTTCTGAATTAACTCATAAATGTTGCGAAAATAATTGGAATTTGTATATTTGTATAAGCATAATATAAATACTATAATATCTGTAAACAAAATATTGATACGAGAACTAAGCAATTAAAAAAAGAATCTACATATAAAATGTATAGTGTGGGTAATAATAGTTTTAAAAAAGTGAATTTTGTAGTTCGGAAAAATGGTTGTTGTAATCGAGTGTAAAATAAACTCGGAGATTAATGGGACTTACAAATGGTCATAATTTTATCTAAAAACTTTTGGCGTTCTATAATTTATTTTTCCGTCTATCGAAAGTCCTCTATGGCCTGAGACTCATATCAAAACCCGTTTAGCGTAATCTATTTGATTTCGAGTTCGTTTTCGGATGGGATCAAAAAACTTTTCATTCAACTCCGATAAAACGTCGGCAGTAATTGAATAATGCCTGTTGAAAGATATTAATACGAGATGAATATTATATGAGACTGAACTTTTTCGTAACAAAATGTCAGCGAATAAGTCTTAATAAAAGATCCTATGTATATCAATTCGATAAAACTGTGCCAGTGAATGATAACGAAAAATGGAAAAAAAAAATACTCGTCAAAAGCGCATCACTAATTCCATCGTCATTATCGAAAAACAATAATGATATTCTACGCAAAAAAAAAATATCACAATAGTCGTAGAAGATAATCACGGAATTTTTGATTGTCTTCCAAAATGAAAAAAAGGAAATTTTAATCGCCGTAAATAATCAAAACAAAAAACTGAGTAGGAGTGAGGCGGTGAACCGATTTAGTCACGGAGTTGGCAATAGGACGAGTGAGAGAATATGGAGTGGGGGGAAAAAGACAAATTGCGTGAAAAATAACGATTTTGGGAACAAAGATGTCGTGGACTTAACTTTTTAACGTTTGTGCGTACACCGTACATCCAAGGGACAATAGGTAGTTTTCCGCCAAAAAAGACGGGTTTTAACGTAAAATTGTTCTTTTGTTGTCGTCACCCTTCGGCTCATTGCCTCACCGGGTTTTTATACGCGGCGCGTTAGACGTTATCGCCCGTTTCGCGTCGGCCAGCGCTCCACAGCGAGCATAGAACGGTTAGCCCGTTGTCGTTATCGTACGATTTAACTTTAATAACCTTGCCGAAAAACCTGGGCACGGTTTTGTTTTTTGATTATTATTATTCGACCGACGTCCGATAAGATAAGCGAAATACTACGAAATACAATTTTAAGACCGTCGGGGTAGATGACGACGATATAAATATATACATATTCCATCGGACTCGGAATTTTTTCATATATTGTTGTTTCGTTTAATCGTTATCCCTGTTATTAAAACGGAATATTGAAGCAATATTCTCGAAGAGTTATTGAAATGTTCTATCGCTAATATAATAATTATACTCCTTGTCACAACACTCATTTACGATACTCGTTATTCGGAAAACCTTTTTTTAATTACAATTTTTTTCAATCAATTTTTTAACTATAATTATCGTTTCTTAAAATGATAAAGAAATATTGCGAATTCGGCACATAGTTTCCGTCGCGATAAATTTAACTCTAACGTTATTTACTTGGCGATATTTAATAATTTGCGAAACAATCCGAAATGACGCGCAGTCGTTTAACACCGGCTATTAATTTATTATTACGAAAGACAATATCATTAATTATCACGATCCAGAAAACAATTTTTCCACTTAGGTACGTACAATAATGCAATTTTTAAAATATTGAATGTTTATTAAAAACGTTACGTCTTTTAATACCTTTTTATTTACAAATTTTTTTGTTACCGATTCACCTTTACATTATCACAATGTGTCCCGTAATTCTCATTAAAAAATGAACTCAAGAGTCTTTGTCCAGATTGAACGATAATATATTTTGTACTTCATTTAACTTCAGAGGCTTTGGATAATATTTCAGTATTTATATATATATATATACACAATTTATTGTTGTGTAAGTAAAATCAATAATAAGCGAAAACGAAACGTTAGGGAGTTACATGACTAAATCTTAAGAAATCAACTTAAAATAATATTTTCGACTTAAACAAAATTAATTTATTTCGTTCACTGCAACTATATTGATCGGAATGACTCTCATATTAGTTCTTAGTATCGATATTCTAGATCTATGGTGACGAAATGGTCGTAATGGCGGCGTACGAATAGATGTCTCCAATCATATCCTCGTATAATTATTTCGATCTCAGTCAAAAAATGATTATCCGTCCAAATTTTAAATTTCAACAAATGGTCATTTCACACGTCATCTCGTACCTTTACTGCTATAGTGCATTTTCCCTCCTCTCCCTCTCTTTTATTCTCACTTTTGTGTAACAAAAACAGAAACAGTGTCGTCGTACCTACATACATACACACGCACGAGTTTATGGTTACGCGCATAACGGCGTGACGTTGAAAACGAAATAAAAATAAATAAGGTAGACGGCCACCGCCAATGCACGAGGATAATGGATACTTTGTGTTATGTGTATCGCGCGCGCACCAGACATGTATATCAGACCGGATGCGCAATTAATCCTCCGGTATCCGATAATCTTTTCTCCGGTTTTTCCGCTTCTCCGTCGCCGACTCCTCGTCCTTACTTGCACCAACGTCGAAACTTACGACATACAGCTCGCCCGTACGTATATATATATATACGTGCATGCATACATATATATTATTAAAAGAGAGAGAAAGAAAGAGTGCACATACGACATAAATCACACAACATACGAGTAGTTGACCCCTGTGAACTCGTGGTCCGCAGATATAGACGTGAAAAAATTTAATAATCGGACACATGGGCAAAATTAAAACGATCGTTGTTGTTGTTGTTGTTGTTGTTATTATTAATATTACCATAGTTTTTGCAATAAATGAAATAAGTGTTTCTCGCGATATGTTTTATCTCTGTCATTTGTGACGGAAATGTGTTAGCGAAAATACGATTAACGAAGACGAGAAAACGTTCGGAAGTTTTTGTTAATTTTGGTCCATGACAAGGAGGGCGATTTCCCCTTCACGTTCGCCGTTAATGCGTTTTTTACGTCTTACGCCTTAAAATTACAGGGGAAAAAATATAAACGTAGAATAAGACCGAAAGGAAAAATAATAATGAGTCCTCGTGTCTTTTCCCCTTCCATTTAATCCATTCGTAATCCTCGAAAATACACAATAGTGTGGGCCCCGTGAAAGTTGTTGACGACAACCCTTCTACGGAAATATCCCCGCTGGCCGTCCAGGTGGACGCAACGGCAGAGTATTTAACAACCCCACTTCCCCCCTCTTTTTTTCTATTCCGTTTAATAAAAAAAGGGGATAAACAATGCCCGTACCCTTTGGCCCATGTCGGGCACGCGAATTTTCATATTGTTATTATTTGAAATTTAGACGCCAGACGATTTTTACCTCGTCAGTTAGGTACACCGCTGTTTACACGAGGACGAAATAGGTCAACTGACACATACTACAAACGGTCTCAAACTGTATACTATGCAAATTATATGACCAGACAACGCGCGTTTCGGTACGAGTTACAATTATGTTTTCTACGTTATTTTTGACGTTGGAAATCAAATAAGTTTTTGAATCATACAAAACATACATACATATACGGCGTATTGAAATAGTTTTTGAACTCGTGCTTAAAAACAAACTATATAATTATTAGTTATTAATTTGATAGATTTGTCTTAAAAATAAAATATAAAACTATTAAAATAATGCCCAGCAATTGATTTGTACAGCACATGGATTTCTAACCAAATGAATCTTATTTTATGGTGTATTTTCGTTTAATATCGACAAATATTATACGTTCGGTATTGAGTTGAATTATTTTCAAATAAATCGCGATTAAATTTAAATAAATTATTTTGTTTAAAAATTCCAATTAATTTCGTCATATTATAAGTTTTAACACGCGTACGACTATTTATCGACGATAAATTATTAACAACGAATTATAAATAATAAAATGTTTCCCATACGCACGCAATTCGAAACGTTCGTTGGATACACTGAGATCGCATTTTTCAACATTTGTACGTTCTACGGGATAGTAAATTTATTCGATAATATTGCGAATTTCGATTACAAAAATATCGAAAAATCTCGCGTGAAGGTATAACTAGTGATTCGGTTATAAATCGATTTCTCCGGGAGTGTGTGTTTTTTGCAGGTAAAATTACGACGAGAGGTAGCGATGGCGATGACTATACGGTGAATATTGGAAGGTTTGAGATTAATCGTCATCGATTATTAATAACTATAGTATTTGGTTTGATTGATGGGAGAAACGCCGCGTGCATTGTCGATGTTCCCGCAAACGCGCCAATCGGGTCTTGAGTCTCGCTAAATGGGCTAACCGTGTCTGAGGTTCCGGAGCACAACGTACGTGATTAAACATTACGTGCGTACACACACACACACACACACATAAACGCGAGTGCGCGCGACCTCGTCGCTGGGCGTGGGCAGTCTTCTTCAGCTTCTCAGTAATACGCAACGTAACATCTATACGCACAATCGCATATTTATAACGTTTATCCATACACGTGCGCGCGCAAAAAAGGAGATAGGTATCGACGACCCATATAACCGCTGTGTAATCAATCTTAGGACATAAATGTGCATCCTAATATGAATAGTAAACATTACGTTTGTCCTACTGTAATTCGAGATCCGAAATTATGGCGCGCTACGACACATTTCGTACAATACGAAATGTTGAACGCGCGGCGCGAAAATAAAAAGCGCGTTGACGTTACAAATATGAATACTACGTGTAATGTTTAAAACGTGTATATAACGATATTGATCAAATGTATCGGATTTCCGGTATTGAATTGTTACTAATCGGTAACGAAAAAAATAACGATTTTCAATAAAGAGCGATCGTTCATTTCCGTTACAATTGGAACAATTGAAAGACGTTACACGTGAATGGTATAATTCGAAGTGCCCTGCAATTGGGAAACGAAAACTTCAAGCTCCGCCGTATTTAATAATAGTAATTACAAGCTGCGTTTGTTTTCACATTTAATGTTGTAACATAAAATTATTTGCGTGAGTGTGTATACAAGTGTGTATATGTGTGTGCGCGTGTTTTTAAAAAATAATTTTCGCCTTACATAAAATTAAACCTATTCCGTATATTTCTGCGACCATATTATTCTGAACATTTATTTTATCTTATGTTTACGTTTTATTATATTTATCCGCGTGTCTTCATGATAATCGGCTCCCTTCCATTCTTTGTCACGTTATGCGAAGAACGCACATTTATTCAGAAAAATAACAATTAATAAAACTGGAAAATTGTGATAATGCCTTTGACGATAATTTTCAAATAACGAAAATAATACGCCGCGAATTATCGTTGTTTAATATGGCGTGTCATTTAATACCGTTAAAATAGTACGCGCTTTTAATTAATAAATTATTATCGAACGAATATATTAGCGGCGAAATTATTGATTTCGAACATACTTTAAAATAATAGCGAATAAACTTACATTTTGAAATCCGATTAATTAATGATTTTTATTCCGTGGAAAACCAACGCACTTCATCCTGCCAAACTGTACTTAATAATAACACGATACATGTGTAATACCTACTTATTATTTGTATACTCCGAAATAATTTAAAAACAAAAAATAAACAACACAATCACCCGCCCGTCTTCTATAACGCGATCAGGCAACTATGGAATATATGTTATTAATATAACAAATTAATTCGTACGCGTTATCCCCTTTAATAAATCTCGTTTAATCTAATGTTGTTATAATTTTCGAAGACGTTACTATGTTCGCATACGTGCACCTTAATAAATAAAATAATTTACCCGAGTAAAGCGAATAAAAATAAATTATCCTTTTTTAACAGTCGAAATAATTCGTTAATTTGGTTTCATAGACGAATGTTTTTTTTTGGTTTACGTTACTTTATATTACGGCGATTCACCTTGGGAATGTTAAAAACGCATAACTTTTGTATAAATGAGTTGGTTGAAACAAAAAGGGGTTACGCTCGAAAAAATAGCGGTAGACATTTTATGCCACCTTGTTAAACACGACCAAAGACCGAAAAAAAGTTATTTTTTCATACTAAACAATGCAAAGTTTTTTAAGGTTATGATGTAGTCGGTAAATTATTTCCGTATATATAATAAAAATAATAATAAAATAACAGCAACAACGAAAAACAACGAGAACGGGAAATTTATAGCGACAGAGGTGGAATGGGTGTGGCGGGATTGGAAAAAAAGGCACTGGGAAGAAGAACGACCAGAAAAGTTTCACAGTCGAAAGTTTTTATTTAAAACGCCAACGAAATAATACGAGAAAATAATAAGAAAAAAGTTTAACCGAAATTTATTGCAGCTTTTAGAAAGCTACGTTTTTCTTGTTCCGAGGAAATTTTTATTGTTTTATTTTTTATTTTTCTTCTGGTCTTTTATCTCGGCGAACTTTGCCGGTTTTGTTTGAAGCGGAAAACAAATATTACACAAAGAAAAAGTCACAGAATCGACCAACACACCGAGGTGCACTTCCACAGTATAGCCACGGTACACCGCTATCGGCCATTAAAATGTATTCCCGTAAGGAACATATTTTACATTTACACATTCCGTAGACTTTCTATTCGCGTGTAAAATAACTTCCTGTATTATTCGTTTCCGATTTATTGACGCAATTAAGTAAATATAGTTCCGACCGTTCGGGAATATATTTGGTTCGCGAGAGAAAAAAATGAAGTTATCGGCGTATCTAGAGTTTTATAAAAATGGTTAAGGGTACTTCAAAAAAAAAAACACCCCCTCCTCCTCCCCTATTTTATCATTTGGTTCTGAATACCGTATAACTTTAGTACCGGTAGTCGCGGGCATACTCCAGTGATTATTCCGGACGTTTTTTTCTTCAACGCGAAATTATGTACGGCCATAACGCTTATTTATGTTAAAAATAACGAACAGTCTGCGGCGGCAGTGGTGGCAGCCCGTATGGTATCGTTGTATAGGTATGTAGTATTTAAATTTTGCGGAGAACACAAAACAGACGGTAATTTTTGGAGTGCGGGTGATAAATCGCCGTGAGCGGAAATAACGGGGTAAGTGAATAATCGTCGGGACGACGACGACGATAATATTATCCAGGTGACCCTCCCTCCCGCTATACATTTCGCGTACACGGTAATTTACCGCCGCCGCCGCCAAGACGTTACACTGACCGTGCAAATGAAGATTAACAATGGGTCCACCCCCGCACACGTATATAATATGCGGGTACACATTCAGACAAACCCTCTCTTTACAGGAGGTCGCGATGTAAACAGGAAATCCGGTTCCTATGTGCCTACGTGGAAGTGCGTAAGGCATATAGACCGTGAGAAAGTCGTCACTAACGTCACCGCTACGCGTGTATTATTCATTCGGCGCTTCATTCGCGTTATTATTATTATGCACCACTAACGAATTCATGTACACCGCGCGCGTACTTTTGGGCTCGTGTGCGAGGTCAAATAGAGTCTTCTCCTCCTTAGGTCGGCCGCTGCAGGGTCACGTCGTATTATTGTACGCGAACCGTCGCGACCCCGTGGCCCAGCTCGTGTCCCGCACGAGGGTCTATGTATACCGACTGCGCTGTGTACATCTATACTTACGCGGTATAATTGTGTACGTTCAAAGGCCGAGAGGGCTACGAAATAATAAGACGAACGAGAGCAAATTTGTCCCGCACAATCCCCTGAGTTATAATATCACTTAACATACATAGTGTATACACGGGGGTGGAGGATATCGTGTCAAAAATATATGTATCGCGGTATGCACTTTACGAGCGTGATTACCTTCGGAAAAATTGGAATCCGAGGTCACGACCCTTCAACAAGACCCTTTCTGGCCGTTCTATATTTAATGTCTTAAACGTATAAGCAACGAGTGGCCAAAATAAAGAACGTCGTTAAATCATGGGTATTACCCAAAGATTTTTTTTGTTTTATAAGTATTTTTGGTTTTTTCGATTAAATAATAATTATTTTTAAATACATCGGGTAACATTATAACGTAATCAACGATGATATTCAACGAACGGTCGATTTCGCCGTATATTTAATAATTATTTGTTAATTATCAGCTATTGTCGCGGGGTTGTACATAAGTTTAAATTTATTTTTAAAAAATCGTTAGTGCTTAATTATCGTTTTATTTTATATTTATACATAAATAACATATTTCTATGAATATTTTATATACATAAAATAAACGCGTTTTCTGTAAAAAAATTGATCGTTTCACGAAGCATGTTTAATAGCGTCATAATAATATTATATTATATTATGTTTATTATTTTGTGAAGTATTATGTGAACGTCATTTCTCGTAAAATTGAAGACAAGTTATTTTGACTCTATTATATTACTATATAAGTTTTCTAATTATCATTCGTATCGTTTAAATTTTGTGTAAAATTTCAATATAATAATTACTACTTAATACGATATTTTTGTTTTTACAAATAAATATAATAAACGTATATTATGTCACCATTAATCATATACATATAAATATATATAATTGTGTGCTTATTGCGTAGTTTGCATATACAATCAAATCAACGCGATTAAAATATAAACCAATTTTAGCGTTAAGGACTTGTGATAAAAATCATTTAGACTAATGCTAGTAAAATCCTAATCAATTTAAATAAAACGATATCTTCTGTTTTTAGATTATAACTATATAACGACATTAGACGTATATTATACGCGTTCGTTTTTCATCCGGATCGATGTTATCACGTCGTCATGAAGGGTGTTACTGATTATAGATTGTTTTGTGCGTGCGTATATGTATGTGTGTGTGTTTGTGTACGCGCACGCGCACGCGCACGCGAACATGCATGTAACGTTATTTACGTTTTTTTTCTTTTCACGGGCAACACACAAATAGAAATAAAACGGTCATAACGGACGGGCACTTGCAAGTAGCGGCAGCAGTGGCGATGACGGCGAAGGTATACCGGTTTCTGAGGCTGCAGCCCGAGCGTGGGAGAATTATACCGAGCGCCTTTGTTTCGCGGACGGCGACGGCTTCGTCGTTCAAGATTTATGCTAATGCCGTCCGCCCACGCGGCCGAAAAACCCTTTTTCGTTTGACGGTTTATCGTTGTTACTAGCCACAATAGTATACGAAAATCGAACGAAATCGTCGGAAATGTAGGTTTTATATTATAGCGCGGACGGCGAACGGTCCTCTCGGTCTATAAATGCGCACGGTAGTGCGTTTGTGCACACAACGCGCGCGGTACCCATAGGGAATCCATGGGGACATGGCCGACCCGGCAACAACAATAATGGCTGTTGTACGGGCAAGGACGACGGTGGTTAGATTTAGCGGCGGGGGCGGCCGATGAGGGGAAAAAAATAATTTTTTTTCGGGGGTGACACCCCAACGTTGGACTCGCGACCCCCGCGCGCAACCTGCCGCCGCCGCCGCCGCCACCACCACTTCCACCGCCACCACCTCCGTCACCGCCGCCGTCACCACCACCACCACCACCACTGCCACCGTCGCTACTACTTCCTCCGCGCCATCAGTTCGTGCGAAATCGATTAGTCCGCCCGCGGATTGACGTGATGGCCACTATAACAGCGCCCGTACGCGTATATGAGTACATATAAAGCTCTCTGTAGACCCTATTATATACGTATATACATATATATATATATATATATATATATATATATATATATAAAGCATTTGCCTAGGACGATAAATCCCAAGTACATACCCTGTTATGTGTGTGTATACATTATTCGCGCGGAAGTCGAATGGTCTAGCATAGTCATCGCCTATTCCAAAAATGGCTGATGGTGCACTTTCCCCCAACTACAATGAGCTCTATTTATCCCGCGGTAAAACTATGGGATACATGGCGCGTACGTTCCGATATTATCTCGTATATATAATATTAATTTATAGTAAAATTATATATATATATATATACATTTATATTGGGGTATCTGTACAACGAATAATACGCGTTTAGCAGGGGTTCGTATGGCTCAAGTATAGACTTTCGTCTCTAACTATACGTATACGTATAAATTATTAGCGCGGGGCGAGTGCGCACTATTATTTCGAGAGCACAAGTGCAGTCCTGCAACGGGCGACAAGTCTTCCCTTCGTATACAACAATTGTATAGTACGCATTCTGGTCACCGACGAGACGTGTATACGTGCACCATTAGTCGACGTACATGTATTTATACACGCGATCGTACGTACAGTATATTACGTACACGAGCCCGCGTTAGGAGGGAAGGTCGTCGAGGGATGAATAAGACACCCCATACCGTTACAGAAGACGACGTCGACGACGACGACCCCTTTTCTCGTACGCGCGTCCGACTGGGACACTGGGTCACTTATATCCTATAGTAATGTGTTTACGCGCAAATACAATACGGTTCAGAGGTCAATCGGCCGCGTGCGTCCCGGGACCATTCACAAGACCCTGGGCACGGGTCACCCCTTATCCCGACCGGGCTGACCGTGTCCAGGTGTGGCGTCTGGAGTCGGTGTAACCTCGCGCGCGCTCGTGTGTGTGTACGTGCAAATAGGACGGGGTCGGCTTCGCAACCGGTTATTGGGACGGTGCCGATCATGACGATTATAATAATCGTACGAAAGTAACGTGGGACGATTGTAGAACGGTTCTAAGGATTTTCGTCATGTATGATAAGAAACGTCGTGAACATTTTTTCCAGCATTATTGAACGCCAGTGTTTCAAGAATTTCGCCGGAAATGTTCGAGTTTTCGTGGATACGAGAAACCGATTCGATTGGGTCCCGCAGAAGTAGTTATATCAGAAAAATATTTATTTTTTCGCGGTCTTCGGGAACGCGCTTTTCCTAATGAGTGTCGGAAAACCAATTTGCGGATTGGACTCGTGTTATTATCGACGGATAATTAAATACTACCCATAGACGGCATTATTCAACAATTCGAAAAAGTTTAAAAATGTCGTAGGACGATAATTGAGACATATTCAAAATTCAACCGCTCTAAGAACGAATCAAAATTTAATTTTGACGGAAGATTTTTTCTTTACCGTACTGGAACAAATGTTCAAAAATATAAAAATTAACGTTGATTTTTATAATAACATAGAGTGGAATCTATTTTTATTTTTACGAAATTAAATCCAAGGGCGTTTACGCGATCGAATTTTCGTTTTAGGCGCAATATACTAAATAAAAGTCATACAACGTTCAATCTTTCGCAATACTGGAACCTATTATCATATACATCGATATCCATCGACACGTTAACAGTTAAACGTGTATAATTAATACTCGATATATAAACGTTACAATTTTTAGAATAAATATAATAGAAAAATATGGTCAGATCAACGAGAGTTTTATAAAAATTAGCCTCGGGCAAAGACGTATGGGGTGGTGAGGCACACTACACAAATTTATCACAATATATATTGTACTGTACACGACCGACATAAATATTACGCGCGACCAGTAAACATTTCAGCGTATTCCGTTTGCACGCCATTACACGTATATATACACACAATATTATACGTAATTTATATTAAAAATATCAAAAAAGAAAAAAACCAAAAAATAAATATCTTCGACGTAATTATTTTATTTCCCACGAAAGACGATGTTTTGTATGTACGTATGTACATATGGAAATCGATTATCTCTCTCCGCGTAGTTTATCTCGGACGCTCGTCGAGTGTTCGCTACGCGTCCACTACACGCAGGCAGTCGGGTGACTTCGTGTAAGTATAATGTCGCGCTGGATACGTAGCGGAACGACGTCGCCGACGCGGCTGTTGTTCACGCAACGTCGACACGCGGAAAACGGACGACGGATCTAATGTTTTCGCTGGAACGTCGCAAATTAAGTCGTACGCTCTGCGATAATGATAATACGCGCGCCGTCGGGACCGATTGCAGCGCGCGATTACGATCGGTCGCAATATCGTGACACTGAATCGCGCGCGCCACGCTCGCGTCGATACAGTGGCGGTAGTGGCCGTTGGCGGATTCAATTTACATTTTCCCGTTTCGCATGCGCGCGTTTCCATCGCGTATT
>JAIPRN010001464.1:0-45569 GCA_025469175.1 Geopemphigus sp. TES_GeoC_2020
TATATTTAATTCAAACGTTAAAACTACATACTGTTCAAGTGCTATTGAATAAATTAACCAGAACATAAACAAAAAAGATAAAATGTATAATGTACATATTTTTGTAAAAATGTGAAACAATAGCTAGTAAATTAGTATATACCTATTATATATTTATTTTGCAATAAACAAATGTACATATAAATGTACATAGTTAATATATGATAAACGTTTAAATTCAAATTTAAAAACCTAATTTTAATCAAAGATATTAAAAAAATTATTTTAATAATAAATTCGTTTGTATTTTTTTAGAATTTTAAATTATACTATATACAATATTTTTTATATTCCGTTAAAAGTTTAATTCGACCTTGGTCCTTATTCCTTATTTACTAGAAATTTAATACTAAATTGATATAAATACCTATTTGTCATATATCTATTGATTTTATATTAACCTCCAGATATTTAATTACGTATATTGCCAAGTTTAAATGTAATTAATATTTTATAATTTAAAATATACTACTATTTTAATATAATCTAGTATTCTATGGAATTTCCCTATCAATATTAATGATTTTTTTATGGTTTCACAGACGAAATGTTACTATTACATGTATTCGTATGTGATGATGTAATTACAAATAAAATTTGTAATTAAAATTTAAATTTGTAATAAAAATTACTTAAAATACAGTAAATAATGTATAACCAAATTGTCATATTTAAAAGAAAAAGTATATTCAATATTTAAATGTAAGAAACTAAGATTTTTGAATCAGTCGCGTATACTTTCTAAAATTAAAGTGGTCAGGTTTGTACAGAGTCAGTTGCAACGTAACACATATTTATAACTCTATAATAAAAATGTATGGCATTAACGAAAACCACTTTCTTTTAACTTTCTTTTCTCAGTTGTTTGATCACTCGTAATTCAGGTTTCGTAGTGAATGTTCGAGAGACCTGTTTTCAATATATATTTATCGACTGTGTATAGTCAAATTATTTAAAAAAAGATGTTCTAATAAATATTTATCATTTTATTTTTATACGTTTTTTTTGTACGAATTAATAAATTTCTATTAAATTTACTAGAGTTAAATACTAATTTCCCAAAATTTAAAAAGCATTTTAAATATTACTCTATATATGAAATTAAATGATAATACAATTTTAATATAATATATATTCATATATATAATGTACGATTTATCTAGATATATATTAAAATGGCACATAACAATTAAATATTTAAATAAAAATATTAGCAATCATATATTTAAAGTTATTTTGGGGTAAAAAAAATGTTGATATCGTATAATCCTAATGACTGATTAAAAATTTGATCGACGTTTACAATAATTTATATAATTAAATAAATTAAACACCATTGGCCAATGAATAAAGTAAACAATAATTTATAAAACTAGCGTTAGATAAAATATTCTATTTTGTCTTAAATCACATTATTAAACACTATTGTCTATTTCGGTACACGAAATGGCATTCTTATGTTGTGTGATGAATACATAGAATTTTATGGAAAATGGTTAAAATGGTAAAGAAAAACAAATATTTATTAATTTTAACACTTAAATATATACAAACACAAATTTCCATTTAATAAGAGTTGAGTCATTAAAACACAAATAAAATTTAAAAAGAAATATCATTTCTTCAAGGACAATATGTTTCTTTTATATACTATAAAATCATATTATATTTATATTCGGAAAACCCAAAACGTAATTTTTTATTAATATAAATTAGTTCTGCACCAAGACTTCGAAAATGACAAATTTCTAAGGAAAAAATGGTTTTAAAAAAATTACGTACACCAAAATTCTTGTTTAAATCAATTAAATTATTAAAATTAATTCAATTATATTATACAATAATTAATGATTTTTTTTATTATTATCGCAAACAATAAATACTATCATTATTTTATAAAGTAATATCACTGATAACTAATAAATAAATATTCACAACAAAAACATATTTTGAACAACTATATAGTGGGCTTAATAAAAAAATTATCCACATTCGTCAAAGTAGTTCAAAATATTACGTATAGATACCCGAAGTCGTCCACAATGATTATCCCATTATAAACTAGTTATATATTATTAATTATCATTATAATAAAACAGTAAGATATTACTTACAATTTAAATATTAAAACTATCATTTATCAATGAAAATGATATTAAAATATTATTCTGAGTATTTAATATTAGCAAACAAAAATCGAATCGAATTTTACCACTAACATTATAAACAACTAATTTATAAATGATATAATATTATCTAAATTAAACATAAATTCTATAGAATTAAAATTTTAAATTAAAGTTTAATATATTATTATGTGTCTCCTCGTTCTTTAGAAACTTTCCATATTATATATATATATATGTATAGACGATTTTATAAATTGTTAGTTTATAATTAATAATCAACGAGGCATAATTATAATAAAAGAATATATTATTACTAGGTAATATGGAAAAAAAATAGAGTATTTAATAATAAAATTATATAATTAAAAGTCAAGGATGAGCAATTTCAGGATATATATAATTTCTTATAATTCCATATTTACGTCGCGAGGGTCAACAAGTACCTTTGAAATATTAGTTACGAAATAACAAACATATTTTTACATCTATTGCTACTGCATTAATACGTATAGAATCATATAGCTTTCTCGCCATAAATAATCAGCAACCTAATATTCAGGAATCGTTCTCGCAATAAAAATAAATAAATTATATAAATAATTAATTCGCCAAAATTCAATATTATATGATATTAACTGTAGATAATATAAAAATTATTTTATATTATACAAATAAAAATTTCCTTCGTAATATAAAAATAACAACCTAATGATTTTCAGAAACTCTGATTAACATAGAAGGAAAAATTCCAGTGAATACATGTATATTCGTGCGTAAGCAATAAACGTAAGCATCATTCTTAGTATAGGAATTATTAATTACAAGTTCCCGATGAAAATTGTTTAACAAGAAAAAAAATTATTCTCATATAATTAAACCATAAAAATTATACTGAATTGGATATAACAGGATTATTTTGTACGTAATTTATTTTCTAATAAGGAAATATTGACAATTTAAAAAAAATTAATTAATTAGCTTTTACGCATTTAAACAATTTTAAAAACATTTTAAAAATAAAAATATTAAGATTAGTGATAAAGGTTTAAAATTTAATATAAATAACATATAAAATCCAATTTTAATTTGTTTATGAACGTATTCATTTTAGTATGAATCATAAATTATTTACAAGCATTTCACTATTTAAAGTAATGTCCACTTAAATATTTGTAATAAAAATGATGTTCGTGTATATCTATTTTTTTTTAACAAGTTATATAAATTCACAGTAATGTTTTAATGTAAATTATTAATATATTTTAATTCATAAAATATAATTTGTCATAATTCTATATTTTGCTATACTACATATAAAATACTCAATATGTATTTACCTGAATAAGAAGAATTAGAAGTCTCGTGTAGTTTAAATGTGAACGGTATGTGAACTTTCATCATTTTCATTTGTGGTATTCTTTGTTGAACAGGATGTACACCATTACCACCAAACATCAATTCTTCGCCGTGAAGCCAAAATACGGTCATATTTCTGAAATTACAAAACACAATAACAATTAATTTTCCCAGTAAAGATGTGAGAACATAAATCAAAAATAATTATCTATATTGAGACCTTTTATTTTAAAATTAATAATCATAAAATTATAAATTATTCGAATTATCGGAAACAAATATATTAGTTATACTAACTTCTAACTTCTATAACAAGTATAGTATGTATAAATTAAACAATTTCCACAGCCTTTACACTTAAATTTAAAGGTACAATATAGATACAACAATCCATCATATATTCGTAATCATGTAAAAATATATAAACATTCATAAAATGTATTGCAACTAAACGATAAAAAAACAAGACTATGGACTTTACTTATAGATGGTCACCATACTTTTACTTAACTTTTATATT
Source organism: Geopemphigus sp. TES_GeoC_2020 (assembly GCA_025469175.1). Taxonomy (NCBI): domain Eukaryota; kingdom Metazoa; phylum Arthropoda; class Insecta; order Hemiptera; family Aphididae; genus Geopemphigus; species Geopemphigus sp. TES_GeoC_2020. The sequence continues at coordinate 4,045 of JAIPRN010001464.1, forward strand.
TAAAAATTTCGACTATAATAGTTAAACTAGTTATGATAGTGCACTAAAATTCATGACACGCTATACAACCACTGACATAATGTGGGTTACACGAAATTATTTTCTTTAATAATTATTATACCTACTAAAACTATTATTATTTTGCATTAAAATTACAAATATTCGAAATTACCAAAAAAAATATTTTAAGACATTAACGTCAAGTATTTTCCTGTATATTCTCAAGAAGTATATTTCTATACTAATTAAATAGCTTAATTAATAGTTTCGAAAATATCTATATTCTACAGATCTACATAAACAAATACAAAACTAATATTTCCATTTACTTTTACCCTTAAAATATTTAAATTGCTATACGCTATAATTGGTAATGTGTAATTTATAATTTTAAAAAACCTGTACAATAAGCATAAATTCTATTATTCTAACCAAAAATTAAATTAAAATAAAATGTAAGACAAATAATTTACATGTCCTTAAAGAATTTTGTCATTATAAAAAAAAATTGTAGAACAAATTCGAGATTTCAAATATTTATTAAAAATTTGAAATACGCTAAAGTTAAACATTTAACCTAGATTATTTTTGTCACTTTCTACCGCGTATAGTAGTATTAATATTATTATTAACTATAATAAAAAATTATTTAAAATGTAAAGGCTATACACTAGGCTTCAAATATTCGTAAAAAACTGATAGGTAATTAAACAACACAACAGTAACACATTCATCGGAATGATTAAAAATAACTAATATTTTTAAACTTCAAAAAACTTTTTGAATAAAAATGTATGTCTTCCCTACTTTATTACAGAATTGACTTCGTCATATATTATTATAATTGTAATAATTAAATGCTAAATTTAATCTGATCCATATAATATACCCTATAGTCATACAACAGGTATTTTTTCTTTTAAAACAAGTTTATATGTTCCGTTACTTTTTCCTCTTTATATAAACTAGTTATAAGACAACGCTTGTAAATAATCTAAACTCAACCACACTAATAATATATTGACCTATAAATCGTGCACGAGATCCCGTTACGCAGAACTAACACATAACAATATAACAAAGTATGTATATAATACATACATTAACTACACAGATTTAACAAAGTCATCTTAAGATAAGTTTTCGGAAATATTTCAACTGCATTATTAAAAGAGTTGTCTACTTTAATAAACATTATACTTATTCTTACAGATAAATAGTAAATTTTTTTAATAGTAAACATATATTCAAAATAAATTTGTATTCCTAGGTATTTATTAAAATTTATGTTTTAACTTAAGAAGACCATGAAAATATAAGTAATAATTTATTCATAATCCATACTTAAAAAAAATTATAATTGAACAGATTTTTAATAAATTAGTGTTTTTGTCTTTTAAAGGTATTAAATACGTTAAAAAAACCAAAACAAAAATTATATTCTTTTAATCTACTATTATATTAAATAGGCATTATATTATTAATACCTATATAACTGAACGTGTCTAAAATGTCACGTCAACAATAAACTTTAATATCGTTCATAATAATCTAAAAACGTGATTTAATCAATTTTAAAATCATAATATAAATTTACTATGCATTATTTTTTAAATACAAATATTTTATTTACAATTTATAATAATAATATTAATTTTAATACTTCGCTATTTTAAATATTATGCATAATATGTATAATAACCCAATTACTTCATTATATTATTTTAAAAAATTAACTTTAAAAAGTAGGCATTAGTTTTGATTTTAGATTCAAAAAAGTCAAATTAATTTAATTTAAACCACCCATTTATAATATCATAATTAAAGATGGACTACGTGTAATAAAATGCGATATAATAGGTACTTATTTAACATATGTTATTAAAAACTTTAATGCTTATAAAAATAGTGTTACCAAGATTTTAAATTCTTTAAAAATAATTAAATTAAAATATATAATTAGGAATATATAGCACAATTAAACCAAGTATTTAAATTTAACGAACTAAAAAACCACTTAAAGTACCTATTTCCAATATCATGTGTGACTGCTTTCTAATAAATTAAGAAAATATCATTTTTGTACAATGATGTAAGCTAATGGTTTATCTTTTGTATTATATTTATGTATAAACTTCAAAATTTATTTAACTTTTACTTACACTATCTACTACATAAAATACATATATTTCTATTGTTCTGTTTAATTAAAATTCAATAAAAAAAACAAATTAATAAATAACCTCGATATTCATTAACAAGAAATTAATAAATGTTAAAGGTATACATCTACATTATAACAATGAACATTAAAATATATATGGTTCCTAAAACTTTCATCAAATAATTTAAAAAATAAAAATTTTAAAAATCACAGTACATCAAATTTTTATTTTTCATGTTTAAACATCGTTTTATAATTAAATTACAATACATAAAATAGCATTAAAACTACATAAACACACAAACTAATTAAAAAATCAAAATATCAAATTATCTAACGTAATTAATTAAATAAAATAACTTTTGAAAGTATAACATTTAATAATATACTTCATACATAACGACTTCACAATTAAAATATTTGAAAATAATAATGGATGAAGAACTTTCCAATTCAAATACAGATTTTATTAATTAAAACTAAATTAATTAGTATGCTAATTGTACATATAAACAGTAATATGTTTTTAATTATTTAGAAATATTTAAATATCGAATAAATAAGAAACAAAAATATGCAAATATTAAAAATGAAAAGAAATCTTAATTTAATTAAATATTTTTGTGACAAGAATATTTAATTGGCCATCGTTTGAAATAAAAAAACAACTAAATATATAATTTAATTAATTATGTACATATAATATATATTTGATCCTATTATTTAAAATACATACATGAATACATCATAACAAAATACATTAATCACTTAATTAATACTTTTTAAATTTACATTTTAAATAATATTATAAACATTAATAAAAAAATATACAAATTCAAATTCGTTCTCTTGGTCCAATAGTCACAGCGTCGACAGATTTTCGGAAAAATTATACGTACGGAGTTCGACTATCGGTTGACAAAATTTTAAAAACTATGATAACACAATAATAATACAAGTCAGATGTATCAAAATTTTAATTACAATGTTAAACCGATAAGGAATACATGGGATGGCCAACAATATTAAGAAAAAACCAATAATTTCACCAAATACTAGCAGGTGGTATACTACACACGAATATACGACAATCCAAACAACTTTCTTCTCGCTATTACCGTTACACGAAAAACAACGATGAATTGGTTACGTTAGGCGCGCATCGTCAGCTGGTCGCAAATACAATATGATAATGCCCACGATTTTCAACAAGTTTCAGGTGGTAGTCGTTGCCGGGTGTGCAGTTTTTAACCGAACTACTTTTAATATATTTAAATAATTTTTCATTATTCTAACAATATTTTAAATATTTAAATAAATAAAAATTGAACACTCTTTTTCACCTTTTTTAAAATCACAATGAAATAATGAAAACAATAAATGAGTTTGTATACCTTGTAAGTGTACAAAATTTATGAAACAAATAAAAACAATTACACGAAATACTATACATTTTTCGAATAAGTATCTATTAATAATATATAAAAACATAAGTATATTTGTGGTAAGTAACAATAGCGAATATTACGAAATAAGCAAAAATCTGTATGGATACATCAAAAGAAATTTACACCTCATCTTGCTACAACTTCTGGTACAAAAATATTATAATATAAATTCTAAAGCCTCGACCCTGAATTAATTATTATAGACACAGTGACAATTTATTACTGCAGATTCGAAATGCGAACATAATGGTATTTTGTTACCTCAAAATTATCTGTCCAAAACCAAATGTCTATTTTTTTTTATTATATATATATATATATATACCTATAATATTATCATGCACACGCTCGTAAATACTATACGTGTCTTTCGTATGAATTACGAAACGCGACACACGGTTTTTACATACAAATATCGACGATGAGACGAGTCAACTGTAGTCGTATAATGTTGTATTTTTATTTTTGTACTCGTGATTATTATTCTGATGTTTCAACTTCATCGTCATCAAGTAAAAAACGGTATTTCTTCTTAAAATATGCGTTGTTGTTGTCTATTCATATCTATTTATTTACCAAACAACGACCGATAATATTTTTGTTATGATCGACACCAATAAATACTTTTTTAAATTTCAATCTCGCCACTAGTGAGTGTTTAAACACCCAAGTATATAATAAATTAATAACCTATTAACCTAATAGTAGTAACCTATTACTATTATCATAGTATATTAAATAATCTAAATATAATCTATATTCAAAATTTCTGTTCTATGTTTATATGTACACAAAATTAATTGATACGTCAATTTACAAATTTCAGGTATGCGATCAATAAGATACACATGCAACAGACAACGATTTTAAGGTCGCCGCCCCATCGAGAAACAATTCACACATACTCCGAACCTCAGAAGTTTAATTAGGTTAATACGTTATGAGGAAGCCCAATTATATTTTTTAATAACTATATACTATGTTACACAATTTATACGGATAAAATTGATTTTTATTATTTTTTACTTATACCTAAATCACAACAAAAACACATGCAAACTAGAATAATCTAATATTGAAGCTGTAAAAATAACCTCCTCTTCCTCTTCCTCCTCCTCTCATTAACTATATAATTTAATACTATGCATCTAAAAGGTAATAATAAATTACTAATTGCACGAAAGAAAAAATATTATGTATAAATATGACCATATCTATATATCCGTACTTATATAGCTTCTTCTCAATAAAGTATTGAAATACATATATTCCTAAATCACGTAATTATAATCATAGGAGTTAGCGAATTTTTTATTCGTGATTTAGCAACTCATTGACCAGATACGGTAACCCTCTTTCGTTTCCCACAGCTCACTATTAACGTTTTTTAAAAATACTTAAGAAGTTAAAATATATATAATAAATATTGTTTCATTATTTTTAGCAAATTATACACGTTTTCTATGACATTCGAATTGCAAAACAAATTTTGTTATAAACAAGCATTATTACATTATCAAGGATACGTTGTCGGGACTCACAATGCTAAATAGAATCTCGTAATATTGTTTTGTCCCTTGTACACGTCATAATAACAAATAAGATTACAACAATATAAATACTGAAAATACGCACATTTTAAATTAAAATAACACAAATTATAATAATATAGAATAGATACCTGTTGTATAACGATAAATTTTTGTTTTTTTAATTGAATAAAAATAATTTAACGATTTTTTTATATTCATATTTTTCTTGGATATTTTTGTTAACAGCCGTTGTATGCTGTTCATGTAAAAACGTGTGTTAAATAAATTATGCGTAAACTTGTTTTTAAATAATTTATAAGCATTAAGTAACAAAAAGAATAGCTGTAAGTTCAATTGCCCTCCCAGAAATTTAATCGTTAAATTCCTAGCAGTAACATAATTTTATGCAATTTATACACGAATCAAACATAATACCAAATTTGGTGATGTTTTAAAACCATTAGGAATACACACTCATGCTACATATTATTATTAAATTTGTTATTTTTATTACAAAACAAAAATTTTTAAATCGATATAAAACGTTAATAAAATGTATCGAAAAAATTTTCATTTTTTTTTTTTTATATCTCGATTATTTTATTGTTATTGCCTATAACTTCTAAGTTTAAATGTATGATTAAACATAATAAATTACGATAATACTATTTACTAACATTTTGAGCAAAGTAACGACTATGGTGTATATTGATCTATCTACTATCATGTAATTTCTTATCTCGTTATTATCAAAAATATTAACGAATCAAACATTTCTGAACTTATTAACAATAACGATATTTCGTGCGTAACCCTTTTTAAAATACTATATATTTTGTATTTGTACATATCATTTTGACAGTAATTTATCAAAAAATATATTGAACAAATATTACATCTATCGATATATAATATTATACTATACATAGGCATACCCAAAAGTCCGTTTCACACTAAAACATAATACACCGAACGGTCGGCAGCCAAACGTCACACGACCGTGGCAAATCTAATGCTCAATCCATGAAAAGAGAATGTAGCTAACCAGCGAATTCTACTCGTAGGTAAATTACAATAATGTTATTGAAAGTTCACAACTACACGTTATCGTCTTGACATATGTTTTATATGTTATGTACCCCGTACATTATATTAACACGTCTAATTAATGTATTTTTGTTTCTCGTTTTTTATCGCGACACTCGTAGGTGGTTTAGGTTTTTAATAAGAAAATCTATGCTCGTTAACACAGCAATTGGGAAAGGGGCAGTTGGGCGTCAATAGTTTTATTATTTTAATTAAAATAATACACGCGGACTTACCTCATGATCAGCAAAAACATGGCACAGAAACATATTAGAACGGCCAACACGGACAGTATGTTGGAAAACTCGGCTACGGAGACGAGCATTGCGGTCATGGCGACTATCATAACGACGGACGAACGGACGACGGGTTTCTCGCAAATAAAATAACGGATCCTTGAAAACTGCAAGATGCCACCGAGTGTAACACAACGGTTCTTCTCTATGTGCGCATTCGCGAGTGTTCAAAAAAATAATAATAAATGGTTCCCGGCGAGATAGGGGGGGGGTACAGTCACCCCGTTCCGATCGATCTAACACTCATAAAAATGAAAAAATAAGAGGCAAAATACTAACCACGATAAATAAATTACTATTATTTCGAGTCGGGATGACTGACACCGCGCGAAGACTACACGTTTATACCCAACAAATCGGATTCGAACGTATTTATGCTACGAGGAGTTCGGGTCGTACAAAAGCGAATGCTCTCTTTACGTACGCATCGAGCGTGCACAAAACAAAGGCAACACTACGAGACATTCACACGCACACATACACACACACACACACACACACACACAAAAGCGGCGCACGCGTCGATGATAAGCGCGCACAACCGGGTACGACGTGCGTATTGTACGAATACGCGTATTTTTTGCGTAAAGAAAACCTGACTAATAACGGTCGGCGACTCCTCGTCTTCTACGATGGGCGCACGGGTGGTGGAGGGAAAAGCGGACACGACGGGACTGAAGAGATACGGACCGCGATAACACACATGCACAGTACACAACGACCGACGACGGAGTGAAAGTAATAACTTAACAGTAAAAATAATACTACAGTAAAATATACGCCTCGTTCGGCGGAACGCTGACCCGCCCTCACGACCAACCATTTACGATTGCGCCGTTAGAGTGCGCACAACATTAACGTGCGTCACCGCGAGCGTAGGCTACTCGCCATCATGCGACAAGCGTAATCTCTACGCGAATTATTATCGCGAACCGTATATATATATATATATATATATATATATACATATACACACGTCTAAATCGTATGACTAAATACGTACACGAGTTCATCAATTTGCGTACTAAATTTTGACGTAAAAACATGTCGAATAATTATTACGGATTATACTTAACGACGACGAATAATACAAATTGAAAACTAACGTGTTATTCGGTTGCCTCAAAAAAAATTGCTAGAAAAGTTAATTCCTAATTCCGAGAAGAAAAAAGTATTTTCAAAATAATATTTTCGTCAATATATATATAGAATACGTTTTTATAATAATTGAATGTAAATTCGAATTAAAATATAAATTCGTCGAACATAATAGAATCATTTAATAATAAAGATTTTTCATCTTAAATTGAGTACCCAATACTTATGTTTTTTTTTTTTTTTTATTGAACCGGCAATACCCTCACTGGCCCGGTAAGCTTGAAAGCAATACTTCGGACACCCAATACTTATGTAATATTTTATTAGTAATCCGCGGTTATTTCATGCGCAAATAATGTTTGAAAATATATTGATAGAATAAATCTAGCCCTAAATAATTTACGAATACTAACAACGTTGTTTTTCATTTAAAATACTTTTATAATTAATAGTTATACGCAATATTAAAATTGTGCCAAAATAAAAATATTTTTTTAGATTAAAAAATAAAATTATTTATAGTACATATGTTAAACAAACAATAATTAATAATAGAGGATGAATACGCGTTAAACACGTAATGATACTTTTATATAAGGTGTAGATGTAATTTGACGAATTATAAAGAGAAAATGGATTATAAACTTTAAAAAAATAATTCGGGTATATATATTTAATTAAAGAAAAAATGCATTCGTTATAAACTTAAAGTCAACTAACTAAAATTATGTCATATATTATATTTTATTAAAAAAGTACAATGAATAATATATGTATATATCAGTATAAACTGACTTCATAAAAACTGTTTAGTACGTATTATTTTCCAATATGATAATTTTTGACTTTTTAAAATGATTTAATATTATATTTTATTATGTATACTATTTTGTATTATTTGAAAATTCTTCTTATAATTTAATATCTACATAAATCGTAACAAATATTTAATATATTATTTGTTTTGCCACAATCGTTTGTTCATTATTCGTAATTTTTTTACAATGTAGAGTAAAAAAATTTTACGGAAAGCAAAAAGTCAAGAATGTTTAACACTCTAACAAGTATTTATAGATAAATCTATATATCGACCAGGAAGATATGCTTGATCGTTTCTCAAAGGAAAATAACCTTTAACTTTTATACTTCAAAAATATTTAGTTATAAATTTGATAAAAGTATCACATATGTAATTAATATATAACATATTATTACGTATTAATTTATCATAAAAATTGTTATTCAGTTTTAAAGTATATGTTAATTTATTTTTTTAATTTAATAGATATTTTACTATAAACACTATCCAAAATTTTGGTCCGGCTACGACTATATATGTATTATGTTTGATGATCATTTCAAGAACTCATATGTTACTATACACGTAGAACTGATAATAGACGTGACCATAATATGATAACACGAAAATACAAATTACCGAATATAGTATTATCTTGAGTTCATATTTTGTATTTCAAATTATTTTTAAGCGCACAAGTGTGTGTTTTTATTTAACAAAAAAAATAATAACTTTTTCGTTCTGTATTAAAAATGGAAATGAATGACGAAGATGTGGTTCATGTAAGTATTTTAATTATTGAACAGTCAAAATTACATCATACTACCTCTAAATTTATATTTTAAGGGAACAGATTTGCAAAAGTATTTAAATGTTATTGGATACTCCGAATTCGAGGTTCCTAAACCAAAAACTGTTAATAACTCGTATGATTTTAAAGTGAGTATGAATTTACAATGTTAAAATGTAACACCTATACATTATATTTGTATAATTAAATAACAAATATTCTATGAAGTATACCTAAGTTACTGCGTAATTGCTCAAATAATTTTTGAAATTGTTTAGTTTGCCTAAAATTACCTTGTTAATTAAGTATATTTAATTATGATAAATTATACAAATTTATACATTATTATAGAACGATATTAAAAAACCAAATTGTTCAAAAACATTCAACCATCCAACTCAAAAAGATAGAAAGGTATGTATTAACTTTACAATTAAATAAAGTACACATTTAAAGTATACTGATATTGTCAAAATGTAAAGCTAAACAAATTTGTATTACTAATTTAGAGCGTATTTAGATGTTAAGACATTCCCAACTTGTATTTTTTAATCTATTATTATTATACATTTACTCTATTGAACAATTTTTATTTATGCATAATTTTAAATGTATCTATTTATCCATATATAAACACATTGTTTATTTCAATTTTTTCAAAATATCTAAATATTGAAATTAATCATATAAACTTAAGTAATAACAATTTTGTTTTATGAATTTGTTGATTAATAAATAATAAATTATTATAGTATATTAAGAGTTTTTTAATTTCTATACTTTATTTGATAAGTATAACAATTTAATTATTTTAGGATTTCAAAATATATATAAAATTAATCAATATATGTATAGAAAGTAAACTTATGTTTAAAGAAGATATTTCATTTATTAAAGAATTTATTCCATCAGATAACAATAAATATCCATCAAATTTTACAAAACGAAATAGGTAAGTTATTAATTTTGAATACATAGATTCGATATTATTTTATATTATGTTAAAATTATATTAACATGCATAAATTAAAGTATAAATATTTTATATTTTCAGTTTTATCCTATCCATTGTATTATGTACAATTTTTAGCAAATATTATATGACAGCAATAGGTATTTCATCTTTATGGTTTGGATATATATTTGTGAAAATATTATTTGACATGTGTCAAAATATAATAATAAAAAATAAACTTTTAAAAACCATTAAATCAATGGAAAAAATATCTGTACTTATACAAAACAGTAATAATTTCATTCGTGAATGTAATAATCTACATACAAGGTATAATTAATAATCAAATTTATTAAAACTTATAATTAATTATTTTTTTTTTATAAAAAATATTTTGATTCTAGATGCAATGACATATATGTTGATAAGAATATTAATACTTTAATGTATTTAATGATGCCGGAATTAAAAAATGTACTTATGACTACATTACAAGATTTGATCAATCATCTTATTTACAATATATCTGAAGTGCATACATATTTTCCACTAAAAAAATCTGTTTCAAATGTTGTATATTTGTATCTTACTGACTGCAATATTGATGTAAAAGATACATCATTAGAAAATATTTATGTAAGTAAACTATTTAATTTCTAAAGTATGAATACATATCACTTATGTAGAAAAGTAATTTCCTACACATTAAATAGTACATTTTATTTCATTATACTTATATTTTTAGGGTATATTTATTATATAGTAATTTATAAAGAAAACTATTCATTTATTTAATTTTTTTTGTTTTAATATTGTTTGTTTCAATTCGGTATACACATTTAATTATATAATTTTGTATCAGATAATTGTCAAAAATCTATAAATAATATATCAATAATATTTTAAATCAAATTACATAAGGTTTAAATAATTTTTATAATAAAAATGTCTGTTTAACTTGTACTAAAATTATTTTTTTATATATTTTATTTATAATTTATTTGTTTTTATTATAGAAAGCAAAGTATACATATTTCTTATTGCAATCAGAATTTTTAAAACAATTAGCACTATGTTTTTGTCCAATATTATGGAAACCGGAAAGTAGTTCACAAATAAACCATCTTTTTGAAACAATTCAAAACATTGAAAAAGTATATTCAAACTTGTATAGTATTTTACATGAAGAGTATAATATGTATTTGTTATTTAAAAATAATATTAAACAAAATATTCAACCACGTACAGATATTAATACTAATTCTGATCTAAAAATGAAAATTTATACTGTTCGGCAATCATTACAAACCATGATGGTGCATGTCAGATATTTAGATGACTTAATTCATAATTCGTCAAATAACTATGTTGATGATATAAATAGTACATTAAATATTTTATTAAAAGAAGCCAGCGTTTATAATAAACTCATTTCAGCTTTACAAATTTACATCCTTAAAACAAATAAAGATAATAAAAATGAAAAAATAACTCAGCCAATTAATAATGAATGTATTGAAAAAGTTGAACATAGAGAAACTGAATCAATTAACAAAGTTTGTGAAGATGAATTATTTATTGGTGTTTCGGAAAAGTCTGTGGAAGCGGCAGATAATACATTTTGTGATGAAGTGATATTCGATAAATCGAACAACTATAATTTAATGTTAGAATTGAATATAGCACTTAAAAATAAACAAATTGAATGGAACGCACGCGAGTACAAACTGCTAGAAAAACATCCACAATTAATTGACTTATTTAATGAAGAAGATAGTGATAAAGAAGTTAATTTATATACAAATAAAACTTGTAAAAAAGCATTAGATATGCTACCTAATGAAAATTATTCCATACAACCTACTAGTTGCTTTGCTAATGAAATTGCGACAATTGCTCGTAAATGGAATACAGGGATGGAAAGTTTTGGTGACGATACAGACTCAGATTCATAATACATTTTTGTAAATTTTGGGTAGTGAAATTAAAAATATCTTATTAAATATTTGATTAAATTTTTTTTTAATGTACAAAATAAGTAATTGATTATTTTTGATGTGTGTAATTTTAATTTATATTTAATATTTGAAAGTCTGAAAAAATTAGAAAATATTAATTATTACTTGCTTAATATTTTAAGAGTAAATTACATATAAAAAATTGTTAATGATGGATTACTAATTTAACAAATAAATATAAACTAATTTACTAACAGATAATATTGTCATTTTTTGCAAAAAATTTTGGTTTTTATATATGAAAACTGCAACCTAAATGAGATTCTCACAAAGTGATACAACCATAAAGACATTAAATTTGGATTTTTATATCAAATGATCGACTAATGAATTTGATTAATAAATATACTAATATATATAATCAAAGTATAAAAATAAAATGGCCACACCTCTATGAATATGCAATTATATTTTATCAGTCTTGAGAAATAAAAAGATACATAATGTGATATTTATAATATATTTTATTATGTTTGTTAAAACATAACTTATTCTTATTTAATAATCGTTTATTCTAATTAAAATGTTTATAAATATACGTATATATACATATATATATTTATATTATTCATAATAATAACCGTTTTTAACAAGAATAAATTACAATGATTATCAATAATGTATAAAATTAAAATCTGGAACGACAGAATAAGAAATACTATAATAATTATTTTAACTAAAATTAAATAAACATGAATTAATTAGCAGACAAATGATTTGGAGCATCTGCAAATGTAAACTTCAATCGGTATGCTTCAGCTAGTAAAAGGTTGATGTCGGTATCAGTCCAATTTTGTGTTTGCAAATTTTGTAACATTATCATGAGACCCTTACAGAAATATGACAAATAAATAATTGTACAAAATAATTATCTAATGGACCATTTACTTGGAAGTCATTTTCTTCTAATAGTTCTTGTCGCCAGTGTAATAAAAAAGCTGCACAAACATACAGCTGAAATGTTGCAAAGCAATCATACTCAGCTAAATATGTATCCCATAATCGAATTGAACACCTGAGTGGAAGTTCTCTTGTTAATAAATTATTGATCCATCTAAACGAAAATTGTAAGTAGTCAATTCCATGTTTCATCAAATGTCCATGTAACACACCTACAATATACAAAATATCACTTATCACAGTTTTGAAAGTTAAATTATACCAAAAGTAATTACCATCAATTCTTTGAATCAATTCTTTAAGTAATTTAACTTTGTATTGAATACCAAGTTGAGCGAAAATGTAATTATCCTGAATTCCATCCAAGAATTTAGACAAACACCAAAATGAATCTGCTTCAAGAGAATCTAGATTTTCTTTTGAAATAGTGCTTACATCCAGTGTTTCAATATTTGTACCTAAAAATATTAATATTTAATATTATAATACTTTTACACACACACGATAAAAGGGAGCATTGTTTAACATATGTATATCTAATTCTATTTAAAAACAATTTTGATTGTGATATTCCATTGGTGTGTACTAAAAATGTTATTGGTATTAATAAAATAAGGTATATTATAAGGAATTTATTAGTGGACAAAAAAAAATGAACCATTTTTATTTTTTAAAATGCAGCATTTCGGCCTTACACTAATTTTCATAATTAACAATAGTAGTTACTTAATATAGCAAAACAATTGCAAAATTAAGAAATACATTATTTTTAACAATATAATTTGCTTAAATTTTATTAATTTACAACAAATACTTGTAGATATTACCTGAAGGAAGATATTCTTGTAAAAATACAACATAAAAGGGTGTAACTAAATCATTCATCCCTTGTACATATCCTGATGCAGGATGTCTAATTGCCCAGATAAATAAAATCCTTTCAAACATTTCTTGTACAATTGTTTGTTGAAAAAGAGAAGTACTCATTCGTGGAATATCTATATGAATCTGAAAAAAAACAGATAATAAAATTAAAAATCAAAAGTAATTGTTGAATAGTACACACCTGTCTATAAGTATCTTTATAAACATCATCTTTATTTGTGTCATAATACTGTATAACAAGATTAGAATAATCAATACGCTTGCGATTTAATACTTGTTGTCTACGCTCAAGACTAGTAGGCAAATAACCCTAAAATGAAGTATAAAATAATAGTAGGCAATGAAAGAAGGTAGTTCGACATTTATTTTGAAACTTACTGCTAATAATCTCCATGTCATAGGACGTACTTCAAATGGAACACCAGACCAACTAAGTTTTCTCAAATCATCTAAATTTAATAGGTCATTTTCAATTAATGCATGAAACTTTGTTAATTTATTAATATCAACTTCAACATCTTAAAAACAGAAATAATTATATTTGTTAAAATACGTAATTATTACACAAGATATATAAAAAAAAAAATGACATACTTGAAAAATTCTCTTTACTTTGAGTGTATTGGGATTTGTCAATAGCTTTCTCTGTAGATTCTCGCTTTTCTAGAATAAATTAATAATTATAAAAATACAATGATTAGCAATAATTTTTTACAATTAATATAAATAATTACTTAATCTTTTTCTATATCTCATAGTATCATATATCAAAATGTCATTAATAATGATAAAGGATACAAATATATTTGAAAAAAATTAAAAAACGTAAGTTTACAAATTAGATATTTCTATGTAAACATGACATGATTAGAATAATACTTACGGTTAGAATTTAAGTAATTTTTTGATTTATGAATTTCCTCGATTGAAGCTTTATGGTTATTAATTACATTGATAGCAGCTGAATGTGACACACATTTTGATATTTTTAAATCTGAAAAAGCAATTGTATAGATAAATGATTTACACTAACAAAAACATATTACAATTACAATTATATTTTAAAATAAATTATTAGTTTAAAAATAGTTCATAATTAAATGAATTTTTAGATAAAGGGTATACTAAGAAATTTAAATTAAGTACATATAGTGGTTTAGGATTTTTGTTTTTACCTGATATACGTAAAATTTCGTCTTCAGTTCCAATTTCCCATGCATCATTAATACTTTCTTGAAAATCATCAAATGAAGTTGAAGCAGAAGACAGATTTTTGTTTTCTTTCTTTGGACTCGCTCTAAAATACAATGTAATATACAGTAATATCTACTTCTGAATATATGATTGGACAAAATAAAAAACATAACACAGGCTGTTAAAATAATTTCAATAAAACAAATACCTTCCAGGAAGATTTCTTATATTTTTTTTCCAAAACGAATTCTTAAGATTCATCTCATTGTCATTGATATATTTCTGGGGATGATCGCCCATTTCACTGAAGTAATTATGTTATAAGTCGTCTGTAAAAATAAAACACCGCCTATTGTAGTTCACACATTATCTAACTAGAATTATACAGTATAGACGACGCACACCAAAATCGTTCATCGCTCAGTCTCCGCGATTCCAAGGGCACCAGTCGTAAGCACTATTGGTAACAACAAAACAGAAAACACTGTTTACAAACAAAAACCGATAAATGACGTTAGGCAACTTCTAACACTTATTCGGGCGCGTAAAAGTCATATTAAACGTAGCGGAACGAAACTCAACGTTTTTATAATTACGACGGCCGTGCGGATGGGTACGACGACAATACTTCAACAACACACTACAAAACCGCACGGTTAATGTGTGCCAACGGTGATCGTTTTTTAGCCTCTAGTTTAGCGTGGTCCTGTTCATCATTGTGTCAACGTGTTAACAATATAATTGCAATGTTAGCGTAGTGAACGATTCGTACAAGACCTACATGGCCATACGCCCATACCTAAATACATACTACGTGTGGACTGTTCATATCATGTAGTTGTGGTAATATTTTATCACAATATCAATTCATCGTTGCGTCAGTAAATAAACGCCAAGACGCGTTTATATCAAATACGGCGGGACGTAAAGTCGTATACGACGAACGCCGTCATTTGCTGTCATCGTTATACGAGCCGCCAACGTGCTAAAAAGTAATTGTCGAAACTTCGTTTACAAAGTTCGCCGAATTAACGCGAAAATTTCGATTTCGAATAAATCCCGTCAGCAACGAAAATTGATACGTAGCGTAAACGAACCGTTCGAAACACTTTCGTCAACGTAGAACCACTGATTTCGTCTATTTCACCACTAGGGGCATAATCGTCGCCGTTCACTTTTCGCCACCCGTGTTATAGGAATTGGAAGTGTACATAGGATCCCGTGATAAAATAATTTGTTTATCAGATTTACTAAAAGCGAAGCTTCTGCGATCCCGAAACGTTACTCAATGTCTGTTCACGTTTATTTTGGCGACGTCATGTTACATTGGCGTCCAGGAAAAAATCAGATTACATAATTAACGTTTTATTATTAGATAGTTATTTGTTAATTCGGAAGTGTGATTCATATTCGTTTGACATACGTCAAATATGGATCTTTTTAATTTAAAACGAACGCAAAATCCTAAATTAAAGGAATTCATTAACAACAGAAAGCCGAAACAGGATTCTGAAGTAAGAACTTATATTATAGATAATTAATGTTGTGCAGTTGTGTATACATACATTATATGTACGTGTTTTATTTCAGGAAGAAACTGACTGTCCCGACTTAGAGTATATTTATAGCGATACAGATACTCACCTTAATGAAATGGCTGAATTATATAGTTACTCTGAATTAAATGATTACCAAACCAATATTCAGGTAAAGACTAAGAATTTAAAAATGAATGATGTTTTATCATGTACTGTAATAGAAATTTAGTCATTATCATGTAATTCAATATCAAAATTAATACCCATTTGTTTATATACATAAACGAACGTTTGCTTGATTGTTAGTTTCTTATGTGTTCCAATGTTGATTTCAAATGAAATTTGGTATAGCGAGTATTTTGGTCATATTTGTTTTGTTCAGTGTTTTAGGCATATCTCAGAAAATGCTTATATATTATTTATTAATACATTAAACAATCACTACAAGTCTATGAACTAAATTTAGAAAATACATGCTTTTCACATGGACAGCTTATTTATTAACTTGATTTATTCGTGTACATACCGGACAAAAAAAAAATAAAATATTTTGTATATTCAAGAGCACTGTAATAAACAGAATTAAAACACAAACTTTGGCTTTCTTTATATGGAGTTGTAAAGTATGATGGGTACAACTAGAATATATATATAGTATATAATATATAATAATATATATATATATTAGTTATTAATTAGTATTAATAATCAAAAATTTGATATTAAATTAAAAACAAATAGTTAAATGTGTTTGAATTTAAATTAATAATTACAAGTTTGTGTTTGTAAATAGTAACAATTAAATTTAAGTCTAATAATCAGTGTCCTGCCTAGTTCTAATAATTATATAATTATTATATTCATACAGTTATTATAATTGTTTGAACTGAAATTGACATCTTTTGTTTAGGAATTTGAAAAGGCAATGAAATCATTAGATCTTAAACCATCATGGTTTAGCTTAAGTGTAGAGAAAAAAAAAATTGTTGTTTCTCAACAACTTGATTTATTAGAAGTAGCAGATAAAACAAAAAGAATGAATGCCGCCAGATGCATATTATACCTTTTACAAGTTGGTATTTTCTTTAAATCTATATTTTATAATTCATATTAAATAATTACGGATATTAAACGTGTTAATTTTAGGGATGTTTCGCAGAATGCCAATCTGATAAGGAACAAGAAAAAAATGCTAAAGAAAATGTATTATTTCTGTATAATTTCGGCATTTATAATATATTTGTAAATCTTCTGAATATGGAAATTGAGTATAATAAATATTATATTTAAGAGAAATCAAAAATCTTTAATTCAACTTTTTTTAGATCAGTACAATTTCATAGAAAAACCCAGACTAATTGTACAGATTCAGTTAATTTAAGAATTATTTTAAATGTGTTATACACATTTATTGAAGTTTTAAGAATATCTGAAAATGAATCGCGAATTGAATTTAAAAATTTTAGAGAAAATTTACTTTTAGACATAGGTAAATATTAACTTTTTCTCTGAAATGAGCTAATAACAAACTGTTAAAATAGTAATTTAACTTTAAATTGTATTAATATTTATAGGTTTACCACATACAGAAGAGCATATAATTGTTAAATTATTACAAATGATAACAAGATTTTGTAGTGGATTAGCATCAATGTATCCAATGAAAAAAGTATTATTATTATTATGGAAATTAATTCTTGTTCTACTAGGAGGAATTGATACATTATCTACATTAAAAAGTATGTATAATTGTATATATTTTTTTTTTCTCTTTCCAAAATTTTAAACAAAATTTAATTTAGATGAATACCGGAAAAATGTAAATTTGCCAGAACTTCAAGAAGATCCAATTGAAATAATTAACAAGATGAGATCATTATCACCTCCTCCTAGTACTACAGATATGATAAATTCTCAAAAACGAAGTTCTCGTCAAAAAAGAGTATGTAATATATTAGATAATAAATTAGCTTACAGTTTAGGTTTCTATACTAATTGAGATTTTCGTATTTTATTTAATAATAATTAACAAATATATACAAATGGATGTATATAACTCTTCTTACATTAACTAATTTTGTTTATTTTTAGGGCCTAATTAAACAAAGTTCATTGGATGAATCTCTTGTAGCCATGGATTTATCGTATCAAAGTGATGAAAATTTTCGTGATTTTGATGATCAACAAATTGGAATTGATATGTCTGGTATGAACAATATTCAAGACGATTATGGGCCCCAATCACCAACATTCTTGGAAATTAAAAGTTTACCATGGTTACCAAAAACACGCCATAAAGATTTACAATTTTTTCTGGATCAGGCAAGAATTAAATTTCTTGGATTTAAATTAGATAATGATATTGAAACCTTAGTTGGATTACCTGATCCAATATATGAAAGTGCATATATCCTCAAACAAGTAATATGTTAAATAACTTTTTTTTTGTTAATTAAAAAAAAAAAAAAAATTTATTTTTCAGTATATGTATACATCTTTAGCAGATTATCAGATAAAAAAAGAAGAATCTTATGAAAACAATCCATTACTTATGAATGAAAATCATATTGTACAGACTCCAACAGAAGTCTTGTATCAAGTATGTAAAATATGATTTTATAAAAACAAATATAGTCCTTAGACATTTGTGAATAAATAATTTTGTTTTATTATTTAAATTAAAATGTATGACTTAATAATAATGTTGAATGTTTTAGGCAATGTTACCTAATTTACCTCAACATATGATTGCATTATTAAAAATTCTATTAGCAGCTTCACCAACATCTAAAGCTAAAAATGATTCTATAAATTTAGTATCCGACATTCTTCCAGTTGAAGTACCGTATGTATCTTAAATATTATATAAACCAATTGTTTACCAATTAAAAAGATAATATTTTGTTTTAGAATATCATTTTCTGAATCTGTTCGTCTTGAAACCGATATTCATAGACAAAAAGAAATTATAATTAAGACAATAAGTGGCATTCTAATTTTATTATTAAAACATTTTAAAGCTAATCATATTTACCAATTTGAATTCATTTCTCAACATCTTGTATTTGCTAACTGTATACCTCTAATAATTAAATTTTTAAATCAAAATTTAGTATCTTATGTGTCTTCTAAAAATACGTAAGTGGTTTACTTATATTCCTATTTAATTGTATTCTATTTAATAAAGTTTTTTGTTTTTGTTTTTTTTTTTTTTTAATTAAAGAATTCCAATATTAGATTTTCCTACGTGTGTAATTGGTGTTGGTCCTGGTCTTTCTAACAATGATAATATTGAAATTGGAGAATTTCCAATATGTTCATGGAGAAATATATATTCCTGTATCAATTTATTAAGAGTTTTAAATAAAATAACAAAATTTAAACATTCAAGAATTATGGTATGTAATTGTACATTTTATTTAATAAATGTAGTAATATTTTGTTTTTAATAATTGTTTAAGATGTTAGTCATATTTAAATCTGCACCAATATTAAAAAAGTCATTAAAAGTAAGACTTGCCATGATGCAAATATATATTTTAAAACTATTAAAAATGCAAGCGAAATACTTGGGCCGTGCATGGCGGAAATCAAACATGAAAACATTGACCATGATCTATCAAACAGTTCGTCATAGATTGAACGATGATTGGGCATTTGGAAATGGTAATTTTTAATCTTTGTATTCAACCCTAAGGTTTGTTTTTCAGTTTCCTGTAGTTTCTCTACTCACCTCTATTTCCAGTTATATTTTTCAATTCTTTGTAATTCATTAGTCCCATGTCAGATATCATTTGATGTATGATGTTCTTAGTCGTCCTTTGTCTCATGCCATTTATCTTTACTTCTATTACAATATATAGCAGTTCATTTTCATGTTGAGCTGTATATAATTTAAAGTTTTTTTTTCGTTATTTTGTTTTACGGTAGACAGTTTTAAAAATTTGTAAATGCATAAATATATATATATTGCTTAAACAGGGAAAATATCTGTATATTTAGTTCAATTGTTTTTCTAAAACTTAGATTTGTATGTTTATAATATATTGTTATTAGATTTAGAAGCGCGTCCAACAGATTTTCAAATTGAAGAACGATTTTTGAGATCTGCAGTAGATAAATTTCATGCACGCCGATATTCTCAACATTATGTATGTATACATCTTAATGTAATTAATTTTGTTATATTTAAATATATACAAATTATATGTATATTCTTGTGTAAAAATAATGTCAAGTTTTACATTGCCTTTATATTAATTGCTAATTATTAATAACATTTAAAGGAAAATGAATTTACACCAAGTGATTTTTCAATCAATAATGCTTTGGGTAAACCTGTCAAATTATCAGATGAATTCAAACAACATTACATGATATGGTTAAACCAAGAAGTTTTTCAAAACAATATAGATTGGAGTGCTTTGCTTACCAACTTTGAAGTTTAAAAAAAGTGATAAAAGTCGATTATATCCTATTATATATCACAAAATAATACCCAATGTGTAACCTTTAAATTGCATAACATTTATTGTAATAGAAATGTATATGTTTAGATTATTATTTATTAAGTGCTATTTAGAAACCACAGGTATATTCTAAAATTAATAAAACATTGAATAATCAAATATGATGTACTATGTTTAAAATTTAATTTTATATTTATATAATATTTATTTCAGATACTGATGGAATTTTTGAAAGTCATTGTTTATCATTTTATTTAGACAACCAAATTAAAAACTAATTTATTTTTATTAATGATATATGCCTACAAATTAGATAATTCTACATTTTTTAATTTAATGGTAATTCATAATATAGGTATGTAGGTAAAAAAGAAATTTAACCTTTCATCTTTGCTGAGTAATAAATTTACTCTAGATAAAATTAATAAAATATAAAAAACCTTAATAATAATTTACCATATACTTATTAAATGATTTTTGTGTATCAATATTTAGTTATAAAAAATGTATTCCAAATAATTAAGAACAACATTAAATTATATTTTATATAGTATTAATACTACCTTATATAAAAAAATTCTGTTTTTATTTAATTTATGATACTGCTTAGATATTTGCATGTTTATGTTTGAGTCTTTAATTAATAAAAGTAAACTTAGAAATAAATATTCCTACATATATATTTGTATTTTTATATTATACCCATTTTATTTGAAGTATTGAAAGGGTGTAACACAATTATAAAACATGTTTATTTACAACTCGTGAATTTATTAGACAACATTAGCTGAAAAAAAAATTAAACGATAAAAAGAATTTAATTTTGGACAGAAAACAGAAACAGATTTTCTTTGTATTGATAAATTTTATATCCGAGTTGGTTAAAAGGATTTTAACACATAAATACATTGAAATCTAATAAATAAGCTTATTAAAATTCATCAAATTTTATTTTTAAATTTTAAAATTAAGATTTTTATGAAATGGAGCAAATTATTTCAGAGTATAAGAAAATCAGGAAACTGACACTTTTGAAACATAGAAAAAATGCTACTTTTAATATTTGTAAATACATATACATTCGCACACTCATATCTTAAATCTTCACCTTTTACTTTTTTACATTTGAAGTTTAAATTTTAGCTGAAATAAAATTTTTCACGTATAATGACAATTTTTTTCCAATATCAAAGATCACTAATCATTACTTCAATATGACAAAATGATTTTAATTTCTTAACCTTTTTATTATTTTACGTACCAATATATAGCTATGTAAAACGAATTTCCGTCCGTCTTTTTATTTTATATAGAAATTATTATTGCGGGTTGCCCGGCAATCGAACGTTTATTTTACTTATACCACGAGATGTTTTTACATAGTTTTTAAACTATTGTTATTACTTTGAATAAACTAACGCTGGACTCATATACGTCATACACGCGCACTCATAAAACCACATAGACACTGAAAACCTACTCACGACGATATCATTCGCATAACAGCAATAATTACAATTTGGTAAGGCGCGGGCAAGTGTTTGAAACAGACGACGACAGCACACAAAAATCGCAGATTGCCAAGGATTACGATGACAGCGGAAGACGTATCTCGGGCAAAAGAAAAGTACTTATGGCACGCAAAATTAGCCCAGGAAGCCAACAGATTTGAGGATATGGCTCGTTATATGAAACTAATGGTTGAGACAGGCGCGCCGATGACTAGGGACGACGATAACATGTTGGCCGTTTCGTACAAGCGAGTGTTGGACGCAAAACGGCTTTCTAGACGGACATTAATGTCCGTCGAGCAAAAGGACGGGTTGACATCCTGGGAGACGGCGGCCGCGCGTGATTACCGTGTTCGCATTGATGACGAACAACGCGCGTTGTGCGACGAAATGTTATCGATGGTGACTATGTTATTATCATCCGGCCGGAACGAGTTCACCGACCCGGCTACAAGCATATTTTATTTGAAACTTTTGGCCGACTACAAACGTTATATGGCCGAGGCCATCGACGACACGGACGATCGAAATTCCGTGGTCGCGGAGTCGAGGGCTGCTTACGAAAGCGCCCATCAGTTAGGCCAACACACATTGCGACCTATCGATCCAGTCCGTCTAGGGCTCATGCTCAACTATTCCGTTTTCTTATATCAGGTGTGCGATCAACGTAAACAGGGTCACGACCTCGCCAAACGGGCGTTTGATGAAGCCTTGTCAGAAATTGACGCAATCGATCAGCATAACACGTACGATGCTGATTCAACGTTAATTTTAAGGCTGATTCGCGACAACCTCACCATATGGATACAAGAAATCGACTCGTTCGATCAAATCACCCCAGCTTCTCTTACGCAACCTCAAACCAATATGACCGTCTCTGAACAAACTCAAACGTGACGATGTTTTAAAAAAATTTTAATTGGAATTATTAATATAATTTTAACATTTATCATGTATACATGAGAATTAGATCTACAAGTTATTTCCTTATAATTATTTTCACTCTGGTATTTATAATAAATATATAATGAAAATGATTAAAACAAATATAATTTTTAAATAAAATAACTAAAAAAATACTAAACCGAAAAGTAAAAATATTTGTTTCGCTTTTTTGTTTAAACCGTTCAAATTTACCGCCATCCCGGTTGATCGTCACCGAATACAACAATATTCTATAGTAGAATAGTTTAACAAAATGGACACTGATAAGAATTTGTACATATAGGGTAGGTATACCGAGAAATAATCGGCCATATTTTAACCATTGTGTACGATACGCTCTCCTTTCATATTTGTAGTCTGTAACCATTTGTTTTGTAACGCCGATCCGCGATAGTACTTAATATTTTGAGTATTTCAAATATTGAAGCGTTAAGGTAAGGATATCAAAATCTTTATACATACTATTATAATGTTTGTACATTTGTAAGTAAAAATTTTACTGTTAACATTTTATTAGCATTTACTGAAAATGATATATTGACACTTGCGTAAATATTAACCGTAAAGTAAATTCAATGTTTAATGTAAATTGCCAGTATTATAATGGAAATGTATATTGACACGGTTTTGTTATAAGATTTGGCAGTGATAGCAAACATAATTTTTTTTCTTGCACATCATTTGGCAATATACACTTATTGGCTGGAAATGCTTTGATGGCATTACTTTAGCTAATAAGCACGTTACCGTTTATTGTATGAAAAAGTATGGAAAATATACAATAAACGGTCATTATTAGTTGATATGAATATGTTTATTGTCTTGCTTAATTGCCTTTTACCTGGTACTGTGAGGGCAAAAATGAATCATTTTATAGATTTTAGTTTGATTTTCAAGCACAATATAAACAGAAATTGTCAATAATTTAATTTTAATAATTATTTGATAAGGCTTAATTATTAACATTTACAAATAATGCATTTTATTATAACTGGTATTTAACTGTGTAACATAATATTTTATGTTCCTGTATTGGGAATGTATGAATAAATAATATCACAAAAACAGCTTGATAAACTTATTCAGGTTTTTGAAACCATATGAAACCTTTTTCATGTTTTACATTAAATATATTTAAGTTACAAGAAATACTTTTGGAATGTTATGATTGTAATAATTATATTAATTGTAATACTATTATGAATTAATTAATATTAATATAATTAATTTAACGAGATTGATTAGTTTTTTTTATATAGAAAAAATACATTTTATTATTTTCAGAATATTTTGGATGTTTATAGCTTCTATATTGAAGACTGATCATATTGATGAAATAACTTCATTTAACTTTGCCAAAAATGTCTGATTTACCATACAATTTGCAACCAACCATTCCTGATGAAAATGTGAAGCCTGTTAATATGCTGGACAATATTCCATTTGTATTATCTAGTAAAATTTGTGTAAACACTAATAATCCTAATTGTAATTTAGAAGATATAAAACAATATTTAACATCTGTAAAAAAGAAAATTGAATCAGGTGTATTCAATTACGATTTTTCTAATGATAGAAAACTGGTGAAAGATATTTCATCGTTTGTTTCCTAATTTATATATTAAATAAATATTACATATGTAGTAACTATGTAAAAATATAGACATTTATTTAATATGCTTGTTTCATATTTACTATTAATCTAAGATAGTAAAAATGATTTTTAACATTTCAAATTGACACCCAACAGATATTGGAAATCCTAATTTTGAACAGTTATATGGGTATAAATATCAAGTTATATTTTAATTATTTTAAAATTAAACCTTAAACACATTTTAATTTAAAAAGGAACCATTTATAATCACTAAAATTATTTAAATTTCATAATTCCCAATTTGTTTTCAATGCCTACATATATGTTAGTTTTATTTTGATGGGTGATATACTTACAATATACTTAAATATTGGCATTAAAAATGTACATATTGCTGTTTGATTCATGTATAAAGTGTTAGTAATTGAATTTTTAGTAATTTAGGGTTAATACAGTAAAAGTATTTTTTAATTTAAATATTAAAAATTAAGTTGTCTTAATAGTTATTATTAATATAATTTTATAGATTATTAACAGAACTTTAAAAATAGTAGAATAGTTTAAATGTAGTTTCATACAAATATTTTTTATCACCAAGATTCAATTGAAATAAAAGATATATTTAACTTAAAGTATTTTGGAATAAACATAAATGAAATGCCAAATAGGAATTGAATCGTAGAATGACAGATGGAAATAAATAAAGGAGAATATTACAAAAAATATTTAGCTTTAAAAGGCACATCGAGAATATTGGAAAAAAGATTAACGCAAAAGTAAGAAATACATTCAATGATTGATATACTAAGTATTTTCAAAAACCTAAGCCTAGATGGGCAGGACATGTGTGAAAGCAGAGGACAGAATAGTTTATAAGATCACAATGTGAAAGTTGGTGAAACAACTTTATTACATACAAACTTGCTTTTATATTATTATTTTATATAGACATTTTATGTTTATACAACTGTTTTTAAAATTAATAATATAAATAATATGTAAATCCAAGCATAATAAGTTTAACATTTAATACTATAAAAAACTAATAAGTATTTTATAATTTACTACATAGAAGGAGATACCGATTTATTTAAATACAGAAAATCATAAATTTATTAATTTTCATTTTAAATTATTGATAAAAATTAATATATATTATATCCATACTACTTATAATTTAACGATAAAACAATAGTACTAAATTGCTATAGTGGTAACAAAATTACAATAAAAACATGTTCACATCCTTATTTCTTTATATTCCATGATTTCATGAAATAAATTTGAAAATGTTTACCTACTAAAAGTTACAAGTCATTCTTTAATATACTATTTCCCAAATAAATTAAATATATTGTGTTTTAAATGTATAAAAATATTCATTTTTTTTAAAAATGATATAAAATGTTTATTTTAAATAGATCTTACAAATACTAAAAATATACATTTTTATACTTTAAAAAGTAGAAAAATTATGATTGATATTTTAAATATAATTAATACGTGTAATTATACAGATCTTAGGATCATTATAATACAACCTTTTTATTCAATTGTTTCCCTGCAATTACATTAAAATGTAGAACTTTTAAAAGTATTTACCAGACCAATAAAGGCTAAAACATGCAAATAAAATAATTATAAATGGACCCCATGTCTTTATCCATGCCTTATAACTGCAAAAGAAAACAAAATGAATTATTATTTTTATAAAAATATATGTAAAGCTAGAATTTTTATTTTACCTTGGATACTTCCCAAAAATAAACGTGTACAAAGCTAATTTAACCATATTCCAATTTTGACTGTTATTATAATTCATTAAAGATAATGACATGCCAACATGAGAATGACAATTATCACATAAAATATTATGCTAAAATAAAAAATAATTATTAATGTTAATTTTAAAATACATTTAATTGTCATAAATGAAAAACAAATTCATGTTGATGTAAGATTAAAAATAACGATTAACAATATTTTTAAAAATTGTATCACGCTAATACAATAATACATTTACCATTCTATTAAAATATTCAATGGACGCTTCATTCACAGCTTTATCCCACGTTTTCGAACCACCTACTACAAACTTAATGTCTAATTGCCAATATTTAGTCGGATTTCCAAATGCCATATTATCTTCGGCAACATAAAATGATCCAGAAAAATCACGAATTACACCAGTAGATGTTGTAATACCCATATGACCAACGAATGGAAATAACCAGCTATAAATTAAAGAATGTTATATTTCAATTATGTCATAATATAAAATTTTATATATATAATGGATGTTAAATAGAGCGAAACGTGTATATTTAATTTATTGGGTACAATGTAAAATGGATAATTTCTGCTTTAACGCATTAACATTATTAAATAGTATATTATACGTCCTGTGGAATAAACATTTTGACGAAATAAGAAGAAAAAGAGAGAATAAAACTCGCCTAACAAACGGTATTGGCGTCCAAACCACACAATATGGAAACCGACGATTTTCTTCGTTAATATTCATTTTTAAAACGTTCGTTGAATAACTATAATGATTACGCGAAATAATCAATACTTCGTAAAGTGTAATAGCAGGCAAATATTAGGGGTGAAATAACATTATTAACCAAAGACGGCAAAAATCTGCGTAACTAACGTCGGGCCCATACAAGTATAAAGATTAGATAACGCGGTTAATTGTACTTTATCAATGAGGACTACGATTGCGGTAAAACGTGTTATCATACAATCCCCTGGGTCCAAACACGATTCGAACAGCTGACCGTCGCGGCACTGACTGATACCACGGAGTTTAAATTAAATTACGTTTTAGTAGATACGCGTGCGCGAAAATATGTAGCTTTGTATTTTGTGTTGGCGTTGATATAAGAAAAACGCGACGCGTGCGAATGCCTTCCAAGAATCCGTCATGTGCCCGCCACTAGCGTACCGTGTTCACACACGCGCACGAACCAGTGTATATGATTGGCGCGTCGCGCGCACCTTACGATTACGTACTCACGCACGCACACACACATTCAACAGCGACCGTGTGTGCGCCCAGTGGGCCAACGTACGGGTATCGGTTGCGTAGTGCGTTTGTTGAGTGACGTATATATCATCATCATTATCATCATCATCATTATAATATAATATAGGAAATAACATATTCGTTCGTTCGATCGACTGGCGAACGTGGCAGACACGCACGAATGGTCGTTCCAGTCGCGGATTCGACGTGACGTTCGTCGATGTTACGCGTTTTACATTTTTTTTTCGCCGTTATTTAACGTAATTTTCATATTACCTGTACACCGCCCCGGTACTCCACCGTGTTCCGGACGAAAAAAAAACGATTAAATACAATATAAAATAAATAAGCCGTACGTACATACACGTCGTTCTCTCCCCCTCCTTATATACATGTACAAACACACACACACACATACACACACCAGTTCCCCCGCCGCCAGCTCTGAGCGACCCGTCATCGCCGTACCGCGCGTCGCGTTCAAAGTTTCAGGCAACTAGTTATTCGTCGTCGCGGCATCGTGTACCGATAAAAAAAACGCGCAAATGTGTATGCGCGTATATACGTATAAAATATACGCACTATATATACAGTTTTTTATAACGTGTTTTACACGTTAAAACACATGTACATATAATATATGTTACGTAAAAATAAAAATAAATAGCGTTCGGTATATATATATATATATACATATATATATACGCATCGTGCGTGTATGTGCGTTCTTTGTAGTGATTACGGAATACGGACGGTTTCGTTGATACGGGACTGTCGTATTTTGTGATATTGTTTCCCTCACCCCCCTATCGTTCTTCGCCCGTTAATCAAAGTGAATTACGAATAATATTGCTGTTATTATTTATAAACACAAATCGGACGCTTCGTGCTATATCTTGTCGTTTTCGATGTGCTCGTGTGTATTGTTTATTCGCCTTGTACGTTCTTCCGTCGAATTCAATGTGTCGCCGCGCAGACGTTAATTTTACAGCGACGACGATGACTGCGACAATGTTATTCGCTTTGACACCGACAAGTGCACAACGCACGTGAATATTGCGGCCGCGCTCGAATACGGATTACAGTAGCAGGTAATTTAATAATATGTTAATCGGTGTCGTTGTAATATCGTATTGTTTATATGATGTGTTAAACGTACGTATTAGAAATTCGTTGGTCTATCTCGAAACATCGAGAAAAAAAATATCCGAGAAATGTCGAAACCATCTCGTCGTTTCCTGCTGGTCCTCTTTTGTAAATATCAAACGTTAGTAACAGTATTAATGTACATGCATAAGCGTAGCGCAACTTATGGGTATATACGACGATCTCGTGTTGTATTTTATGCCTAATTATTACGATTAGTATCCTAGTATTTTATGCTCTTATGCCCGGTACACTTGGATAACTACCACAGATATCGGCTTAGGTAATTTAAAATAGTGGCATAATTGGATGATTTGTATACTCTATGTACAGCTATTATTTTTATAAACTTACCTATTTCATATTAAGTATTATGAACAATTTGTTGTCAAGTTTTGATTGTAATTTCGTTTAGATATTATTACCGTTGTTTGTCATAAATAGGTATTGCATACATTGTTTATTGATCACAAACTTCCATATGTTACACATACCTAGCATATTGTATTAATATGAAAAATTAATTATAGGTCTTAACTAACTTTTATTTAAAGTTTCATCAGACTATGTTTAATGATTAAGTTTTAGACTCATGAGGTTATACGATTAATTTTAAAATAAGCTGTGCTTTTAACTATAAAAACTTGTATCTATGCAATAAGTGGTCTATAACAGCCCCTGGTAATCACTATTTTGCATGAGTGTGTGAAGAATTAAATTTCAAGCAGGGTTTAAAATAATTTTAGGCTTTACCTTTATTTTTATACTAGTAATTTACTTTATGTTTATCGTTTAGCGAGATTTTAGAAAAATAATTAATCCATGTTGCATAAACAATGGACTTTATATATAAAGTATATATATTTACTATATAACTATGTATTTAAAAAACAAAAATATTTTTAGTTGAGAAGAAATAAGGTATAAAATTTATTTTTATTTAAGATTAGATGTTATAGGTATGTCAGTTTTAAGCTCTTAGCTTATAACAACAAGTGGTGCTAAAGCATATCTGGTACACCCTGTGCATACATCTATGCCATCTGGTTATGTGTGATTATCGTAGCAATCATTCACATGGGAAAATAGTAAGTAAATTCTGACAGTGGTTGAGTCTGTTATATATATATGTACCCTTATATCTTGAAATGTCTAGGTTTTAAAATTTATTTTGAATTGTGTCGAGTGTAAAAAGTTACATAAAACCCTTATTTTATAAAAACTATTTTCGTTTTTTTTAGTTATTATTTATGTTTAATTATGAAAAATAAGGTATTATAATTAGATTAATAGAATGTTTATAAATAGAAACGTTTACATACTTAAAATAAAAAATTTCTATTATAATTATAAAACTGAAACATTACCCAGCTATTTAATTGCAATAAACTTCAAAGCATCTAACTATTTAAGAATCATTTGGAAATCTTTTATTTTTCATTAGTTAAATATTCTTATTATTTTATTGTTCTAATAAATCATCTGCCACTTATCAAATTATACTGATCCATAAGCTATATTATTTAGTTTTACATATATATTTGTATTTTACATAACATAATGCCACCAACAAATAATTTTTCAATTAATAATAAAACATTAGACTTAAATTGTTTTATACTTATTAAAATCTTCTGGCCAATAAAATAAGAGTTATTCAACAATATGTTATGAAGATATTGTGAAAAAGTAATGTTAGGCAATATTTTTGGTTGGATTTTTTTAAAAATTACTCGAATATTTTCTATTTAATAAATATTTGTGTTTTTGTTAAAAAAAAAATTTAAATATAAAAATATTTATATTATAAAATTAGGTAAAATAGGTTAGGTAAAAAAGATTACCGTATAAATGTTTTTGTTTTTAAGCCGTTGAGTTAAATAATGTTATGTAAAAATAATGTAATGAATTTATAAAATGGGTTCAAGGATAGATTAGGTTAGATTTGGTGAAAGGAATTAAAGAGGGTTGTAATGGTTGTTTATCATTTATATGTTATTTTTCAATCGAAATGGAAATAACAGTTGAACACTTGTACTTAAATATTTTTTTTTTTAGAAAACTGGGAGGACGACATTCCATTTGCCCCTTCTTAATTTACTTCTGAAATAAAGTATGGTAAAAAGTTGTTTTTAATACAAAGATATTGTCAAACATTCTATCTTTATCCTGGATAATAATAATAATTCTTTAACCAAAATTGCTTATATTAAACATTCATTTTTTTTAAAAGATATTTATTTTATAGCTGGATGTATTTTTAACTATTATTATTTCAAAAACAAATTATTTTTTACTTTATAAAAATATAAATTTAATTACCTAAAACATTTGTTCTTAAAATAATCAATGTAATATTTGTTTAATAAAATTAAAGTTTTAATTTTTTCCACATAAACTAGGTATTTATATGCCATTATATGTGTATAGTTAAAAAATATTTGTATTTAGAGTTAATATATTAAATCTTATTTAATAGATAATAGGTTATGAATTATTTGAATATTTAAAATTTTTAAAATATATTATTATTCATATAATTTTTAATGTATTATAGAATTTCATCTGGTTTGCATACAATTTATAAAATCTTAGAGGCAACATTTTAATAGGTACAAAGCAAATACAATTTTTTTCTTGTATTATGCATCTAACCAAAACATATAAGTAAATAATCATATATATTCAAGTTTTATTGTGCAAATTTAACACATAAATAAATATTGAAGTTAACAGTTCATTCGGTACCTATTAAATTTATTCAGTCTTGGTAAAATAATGGTATTATACAAAATATTACATGTGTTACATATTTTATGAAATTGTTTTCAAGTCATTGTAATTATTGAACACCTGTGTCATTTTAGTATTAATCCATTTATTTGGAAATAACATTGTATTATTGTTTACATCATATAGAGTAGATCATAATTACATATATCTTTAGGTAATATATTATAAAACTAAGAATATAATTTTGGAAATAAAAACACTCTAGATACATGTACTTGTCATTTTGTTTTAATAGTAATTATTCCTTTTTTTATTTAAGGATAAATAATTTATAAAACATATTTTGTTGTGTAAATTATATTAAAATAATAATTTTTTTAATGATAATTTTCAATAAAATGTTATTAATAAATCAGCCAAACTTAATTAATTCATGAATTAACCTATTAAAATTCCAAAAATTTTGTTTTACCTTATTCAAATTATACTATTATGACTAATAATTTTTAAAATCAATTTCCAATAAATAATAATTCCTAATTGTTTTCAAATTAAACTTTGCAAACAATACTCATATCTAAAAGACCATTTACAAAACACTGGTCTATTCAATCTCCTAAGAATGATCTCTGCATAATGATATTTACATTTAAGTTGTAGAATTAAAATTTTATTATAGTTTAAAATTAAAAAGCAACGTATTATTATTACATTAACAATGTTGTGACTTTTTCGTTCAACAGTAGTAATGGATTAGGTAAATATATTTACAAATTTTATTAGTCTTTATTTATAGTTTAAAAAGAAATACAGATTATACATTTTTTTGATAAGTAATACTTTTAAATTGCCAACATTTTCATAATAATTGTAAATAGAAGTGTTTCTTATATTCTTGTATTTCCTAAATTTTATGTTTATCCAGTATATTAATCATTTTTTATTAATTTCAAATATAAAAACTAAAATTATACATATTTTATAAAAGAAATAGTTGCGTTGTTTTGTAGTCATATTACCATTTGAAATTAACAATCAATAATCAACGGCAAATATATTTTTCCCTAATTTTTTGATGGCCTTGTAACTTTGAACTTTTAGTTATAGTTCACATTTTTATTCAATATTATATAATATTTAATAGCGAAATAATAATATACAATTTTAAATTGTAAATATGAAATAAAACTAAAATGGTTTAAACAAAAATTATTACCTTTAAATTGTGTTATAATTAAAGTATTGGTTGTTTTAATATATGTTTTTTATTGAATTTCCTGTATTAATTAAA
The DNA here is from genome assembly GCA_025469175.1 of Geopemphigus sp. TES_GeoC_2020. Classification (NCBI taxonomy): domain Eukaryota; kingdom Metazoa; phylum Arthropoda; class Insecta; order Hemiptera; family Aphididae; genus Geopemphigus; species Geopemphigus sp. TES_GeoC_2020. Next base: position 37,471 of record JAIPRN010001464.1, read on the forward strand.
TTAATTTATTGATAATTCACATTTATGAACATTTTTAATACTTAACTAATTTAGATAATAAGATATTTTATTAAATTTAATATAGTTGTTGTTGATATTAGTTTAAGTGGACAGGGAGAAATATTTTTGAGTGGTTTTCATTATTTCAATTTTTCTTATTTAAGTGCTCATAAATATAACTGTTTGTCTACAATTTTGAGATATTTTAGGTGTATATATATATTTTGTTTATCATTTGTAATGGCTTAGTTATAATATTTGTCCAATGTGAATATCGAAGTGATTTATGATATAACTTGAATTACATTTTCAAGTCTGAAATTAAAAATATATTTTTTTATATTTTTAAATTTAAAAGAATTCTAAATTTAAAGTCTAAACATTTGTCGAAAATATTTCCTTGTCTATTTTTATGTTTAAATAATTGTTAAAAATTGTGTATGCATTGTAATAAAATGTTAATTTTGTTGAACATTAAGCGTCTATTTCGTAATTTATTTAAAAGCTTTTGATAATAGGAAAATTCTTATTTTTCATATGACGTTGTTTACTATTTAATTGTATGAAATAAGTGCAATTTTATAAAATATGGAAATAACCTCCTTTAAAATATGAAATTTAAAGCTGTAAATGTAACGGTTTTCAGTTTATTTTTATAAAATACGATTGGGAAAATCCTAAAATACCGTTTATAACCAATTTCTGATTTATATAGATAATATTAAGATTACATGTTATTTTAAAGCACAAAATTCATGAAAATTACTGTTATAGCTTTTAACGATCATGTTTTATGATTATGCGGTACATTATTTTGTACAAATAATTTGTTGTAAATATTAGTTATTAAAATTTACCGATTTATTATTTCAGAAATATGAGTGGCTTAATACAAGTTCACTGAAAATACACCATCAATGTGACGTTCATTTTATGAAGGCTAAAGCCAACTTTTTTCATTGAAATATGTCTGCTGATCCTTCTGAATCAAACAGCAAGATAACAGGTTAGTTTTTTCTATTTTAACTTGATTTATCATAAAAAAATTTACATCAAAATGATTAAGACATAATCAAAATATAGTAGAGTATAATTAGTTGGTATAATATTATAAAGCATATTTTGTAAAAAAAGAAACATTTTGTAAATATTATTACATAAACTTTGATGTTAAATACACATATATCTAATTGTCACTGTATAATATTTGTATTACTAAAAAAATATTTATTATTAACAATTAAATATGTCGTATTTTTTCTTTTATGAGTTGAAATAAAAACAAATATTGAGTTGAGATCATTGTCGAGTTTTGAAAAATGATGTTATTTTACCAATCATTTTTATAGTTGAAGTGATTGAATAATTATAATTGCGGATAATATTAAAATAATGTCACTATTGGAATGTTATGTTATTCGATAAAGTTATTATTGACAATTATATACATTTTTACATATACTTATTCGAATAAAGTTTATTTTTATTGATCTTAAAAATTAATTATTAAAACCTAAATATGAAGTTTCTTTTTCCTAACCTAACCTGGTCCTCAACTTCCACTTGACATTTAATTGAAAAAATTGGCAATTTACTACTTAATCGCAGTTTCTTTACATAACTTTTTTATTTATACATTTTATATTTTAATGACTTAAAATCATTTATAGTTAAATATAATTATTTAAATTTTGATGTTATGATTAGAATATATTTAATGGCTCTTAATATATATAAAAACAATCTTATACTAATAGTAATAAATTAAAAAAAATAATAATAAGTAAAAGTTATCATGACCTACCAGATATGTACGGAAATAGGCAAATAAACAAATTGTAAGTAGGAAACATTAGTTATTATTAGTATTTTGATTATAGACCATTAATAAACAGTACTTGATTTAGTCTAACTTTTTCATTATTTTTTCAATTAATTTTTGTACATTATTTTAATTAAATTAAAATAACATTAAAACGTTTTTTTGTTTTACAAAGTATTTTAAAACAAATTTGTACTTAATATTTTGTAAGGCATTTTACTAGATAGAAAACAGTTTTTTTATTGGTAAGATTATAACACGCACTGTTATTATATTTATTTAATGTCAAATTTATCATTAATCATTATATAGTAAATTTTTAAAAAAATTATTAAATTGTAAACAAATGTTATGGATTTATTGTTAATTATTATCTAGTTTTATTATATAGGGTAATTGTCATTTTTAAAATAAATTGTAATATTTTTTTGCACCAAATATATATATTATAGTAATATATATGGTAAGGATACAGTTCAATATTTATGGTATAGTTTACATATGTGTTAAAATAGTATTGTATAAGAGGTATGAACTTTATACATGTCAAATAAATATGAATATGTAGAAAATTTTATTTCTTTAACGATATTAATATGTACGGACGAATTATAAAATAAAGTATCGATAATTTTTCCTCCATATCTTTAAACAAAAAGTATTTGTTTATTATATAGATTTTTCAATGACTAATTAGTAATAACTATTATCTGTTCTATTTATATTTTTATTGAAAACGAGGAATATTTTTTTTTCTACCTAACTAATGTGTTTTAATTTTTCAAGTACCTACTGTATTATAATTTATTACACTGAGCCATAAATAAACAAAATATTAGTTAATTAACAATTTATGCGATAACAAATAATGTTAAACAGAAGTAGGATTTAGATAAAAATTTAAATTAAACATTAAATTGACTATTATATTTAACTAGTTATTGGCTGTAAAAGAAAAATGTGGTTACTTTTAATGAATGTTGTCTTAATGTTAAGGGAAATATATTTTTTTTAATTCAATTTTTAAAATAGTAATGTTATTACTTTATATTATATGTGCGTGTGTGTGTGTGTGTGTGTGTGTGTGTGTGTATATATAAGTGAAATACAATTTATTAATAATATTTAGTATCAATTAAATATAATATTTATTAAAAATTATGTTTACCCATTAAGAAATAATATATACATTTAAATAAACAAAATTGTATATTATTAATTAATATCAACACGGTGTATATATTAATGTCAGAGATCTTTAAATAAAACAAAGTGTTGACCCCAAAATTTACCATAATAAATTTATCGAGTTGTTCTCGTCCACCAGATTCTATTTCTGTGTTACACGCCATGCGGTATGTTTTCTCCCGGACATCGTCGCGTCACGAGTTTTATAAATTTAACAAGTGTAGTTTTATAAAAATATAATTAATCAGTTAACAATACTTTTAACTTTTATTTGAAAATTAAATGTTTAAAATTGTATTATGATAAAATGTGACGAATCCATTAGATATGATATCCATTAGATAAACTATCTTACAAGGTAAAAAAAAAATTTTAATGTTAGAAAACAAAATTTGACATTTTTTGTACACTTATAAGTTAACACTGCATTTGTATTATCCTTAGGATATATATATATATATATTTACACCCTTTAGAATTCTATAGGCTTTTAAGAAGATAGACATTTTAAAATCTGTATGTTACATTTTGGTCATTATTCATCAATTTATTCGTAATTTTTAACAGTGTTTAATATTGTACTTGTATGTATATTTATCTTACTTTTCTTTATAAATAAAAAATGTTAACATTTTATTTTCAATATACGATAAAACTTACAAGTACTTGATTTGTAGAATTGTGTAATTAATGTAATCAAACTACATTTTTAAAATTATTTTTGTGAGTTTTCTTTTGTTCTTAAAGTTAAAATATTTTTTTCCCTATCTATGTTTACTATGGTAATTTATTTTCAATAATTCTCATTTTAAAACTATTATTTTACATCAAAATTAATTATTGATATTATTAAATAAATTTATATATGATGTTAACACAATATTTATTTTTTTCATTTTAGAATAACATGTCCTAGAGAAATTAATGATTTAAAAATATTTTCGAATGAAACTTAAATTACAGAGAATAATATTTTTAAGGGCTTGATGTATTTATTATTATAAATGTTGATTTACAAAAATATTTTATTTTGGTTAAATTAATATAAATAACTAAGTTTTATAATTGGATTTTACTGATAATTTAAGATTGACCTGATTTATGTTAATCATAAAACAATTTTAAATAAAATATAATTAAATATAATCATATATTAGGACCGAGGTATATTTATATTTATATTTGTAATATTCAAATAAATCAAATTTGTGTCAAATAGAGTTTATTTCATAATGAAGTTGGGAAATTAATTAATGAGCTACAATATTGTTATATAATATTTATATTATAATTTTTTTGAATTTGATTATATTTTTTAAGAATCCAAATATACATTATATAGTATTAATTTTTATTAATACTATTTTTCATTTCCATTTTCTGGTAGTATGTATTCTACATATTTAAACCAATTTAAATAAATATTGAATGTATTTAGATATTATAGTTTTGTCATGTGTATATTTGTACTAGAAAAGTTTAAAATTATGAGAATAAATAGTTTGTTATTAATTATTTTGAAAAGAATAAAGACACTTGTAATATATAAAACAGATATTTATGTAAATTAAAAATTGATATTGTATGTTAAAAAGAGTACAATAGACTCCCAATGACAAGCTATTTACCCACATCATCTCTGACAAATTTGGTTATTATTGTTATAGAATTGTAGAGATTTTAAACATAATTAATATTACAATTATAATTCATTTTATTTTTTGCAAATTATAATAAAATATGCACAAAATTCTTTATTATTAATTTTGATATTAGTTTTTAGTGAATATACTTACTATACTTACTTACTTCACTATAGTGTAGAGATACTTTATACAAATTTATTAGGATTTAACTTTTAATTTTTCAAATGTTTTGTATAATATTTTTAAATTAAAATTATTATTTATAAAAGTAAAATATGAATTGCTTATGACATATAGAATTTTTGTGCTTATATATTTGAACCCAGGATCAAAATAATTGTCACATAATGCATCTATGTGTATTGGTTAGGAGATTTAGAAACAATACTTTTGAGATTGATATGACGTATTTTTATATTTTATACTCTTTAGTATTTAAGAATACATCAGTAATACTGGAAAATATTTTAAAAAATATATTATTATATGACTTATATAATAATTTTTATAAAGCTAGATTTTAGCTTCAGAGTGTGTTGGCATAAAAAGTGAGGTTTGTTTTAGAGATGAGTTTGCAATGTTGTATTAATAAAAGTATAGTTTATGTTTAGGGTGGCTAAAGCATATCTGGAACATCTTGTAACTTAATGGATAAGTAAAATATGAGTTGATATTTATTTTAATTAAGCAATACATTATATATCATAATAATGTTGTAATTGGCCTAATATTGAAAAATTGTATATAAAACAATTAAATCTAATTTTTAAAAATATTGAAAGTATTGAATAAAGCAATGTTGGGAAATTATCGTATTGGTTTATTACCGATTTATTTTTGCTTTCATCTTGTGCGCATGTATACATAAATATTTTTTTTTTACTCGGTTCATTTTATTTTCTTTATTTTTTTATGACCTGCGTCCCGATTTATAATAATTTTCACAACTTGATGATGACAAGGGATTGTGTATGCACGTCGGGAAGTGAGGGAGAGAGAAAAACGAAGAATTATTATCAGAGACACTCGGGTTATAAATAGGTGCGTTTATATTTGGCTCGTTGAAGCTTTCTTTGTCAGACAAGCCACGTGACCTTGTGCTGGTCCGCTATTTATAATCGTGATCGTTGAGCTGCTGCTCAATGATTGGCCCCACGCCATTGCCACAAAATCATAACCTGAGGGTATTTATTGTTGTTCGTGTTATTGTTATTATTTTTATTATTTTATATATACTATAAATTATTATTTTTATAGTATGAATGCAAAAAAGCAACTACATTTTTGGAATGAGTGTTCATCCCTGCTTCAAAATATTTGCATATTTTTTTCAGTGCATATTATATCATTACGAGGGGGTATTGTTATCATTGTTATACATGTAAGATAGTAAACACATACACATACAATTTTGTATTTATAAAATATTTATTTTATAAATATTATTTATCTAAACATCAGAAAAATATTGTTTTCTTTTATTTACGTAAACGATATTTTTCATTTAATAGAATTTCTTAATTGTTCCTGATTGTTTTACATAGATATCCATAGTCACTTTTCTTGTGCGATAGATTCATTTATATCAAATTACTTACTGTCATACAGGTTTTAATCAAAATTTTTATATGCTATGTTTATTCATCTTTTTTCTTTTATTTTCTCTTGTCAATAGATATTTATGTATAATATAATATCATTATTGTTTATCAATATATTCATTAATGTATAGTATTGTGATTTATAATTTCATATTTATTCGAAAGGTAATGTATTAATTTTTATTGGTAAATTTAATATTTCACAATGCACAATTTATTTTGAGTGATTTATTTGACATAGCTCTTAACATTTAGACGTTTTGGTAATTATTTGACCATTTGTACTTTATTATATGCATTATAAAAACAAATGATTAAATTTATTTAAAAAAAATAATAATTGCAATCTAAATAATATTGTAATGATGTCATTTACTCTATTATTATTATTATTATTTTTAGTTTTAGTATTAATAAAGTATAAATATAAATAAAATAATATTTTGATACCCACTCCTATTTATTTTAATTTAAGTTTACATTTCATAATTTATTTTATTAGAGTCTGAGACACTCAATTTGTTTTTATATGAGCTTGCAATTTCTTAGAAATTATTTTATAAACAACAAATACACAAACTTTTCTAATGACACTTTTTTTTGCATAGGAGTTCGGTAATGTATATTATTTACGAAAAATATTAGGAATACACGTTCAATTATTTATTGTTATTTTATAATAAAATTTTCAATCTCGTTTTTATAATAATTATATAATTACTGTAAGATTATTATAGTATATTATAATTATCATTTTATTACAATAATTTGTAGGATATTTGCTTAAATATGCTTAAACAAATGAAAATGTCGTCCATATGACATTCTACTTAATTCATCAAGTTATAAATCGGATTTAAAAATACTTCAATAATTATGGCATTTCGCCAGATAATATTTATGTTGTATTTAAGAATAATCATAGCCATCTATGCGTACTACAGTATAAACCTTTTTTAGGTTAGTGGATAATTTAAATACGTATTTCTATTTATAATTTTGAATAGCTAGGTACACACACACACACACACACACACACACAAACTTTAAGATTTTTCGTAGTTTTAAATTTACACATCTTACACAATTTTAAATATGCAGCATTGATTATAATATTTACTTATTTAATACTTTTCAATATATTATTATCGTTCAAATCATTCTATACAGCTTATATAAAATACTGAGAATGAATTGAAAATAGAAAAATGATAAACAACTTCTGGGATACGTCCTGATTTTTCTTCCACGATTCATTTTTATTTTTATAAAAGTGCTTGTTATCGAAAACTGTATATTGCTGAAAAATTGCATCAAAATATCGTCATTTTAATACTTTACCATTCCTCCATATTTACGTACCTAGATTTAGAACTTAATAAGTAAAAAAAATTAGGCTTTAGATTGGTTGTTTTTATGTTCTATGAAATAATATAGTAGTATTACAGTGTAAGTAATTAAATTACTCTATCGATACTTTAAACTTACGCAAGTTGTCCCGGCATTAATTTATTATTTTATATAGATTGGTATTTTTTATTAAACCATTCGTGTACTTTATTAAGAATATTAATAAATTATATTCAACTTTGAATTTATTATTATTATTTTTGCGTGCATCTTAGTTTATTATAGTATTTTTTCAATTTACCTAAGTATTAATTGAGTTGAGGACTATGGTAAGTAATGATATTATAAATATAGTTATAGTACTTAATGTTTACATTTATTAAAGTCCTCAAATATATAATATTAATTTTTTAAAATGATAATAAAGTTAAAATCTGTTTATATATATAAGAAATCTTATGTTTTCTTTTTTGTTTACCTAAAATATGAAAA
>JAIPRN010001465.1:0-45557 GCA_025469175.1 Geopemphigus sp. TES_GeoC_2020
GGTGACCCAAAAGTTCAAGAACATTCTTAATGCTGACTTTTCACGGGCCATGGAAAAATTGGGCGATTGTGCAAGAAGGTGTATAGAATGTAATGGTGATTATTTTCAATAAAAAATCGCTTAAAACAGTTTTTTCATTTTTTTTGTAACATCAGTAACCTTAGTCTCAAAACTTATGGGACGCACTGTGTACTGTATAATGTGAAAAAAAGATAAAGCGAATGACAGGTGTTTCGATGAACCATGGTGAATGTGGTTATGGTACTATATAGTTTTTCTCTCGTCGGGTTTTCAAAAATAATAGGATTCTTCAATTTGTATAAATCACCGAGTCTAATTTATATAAATAAATAATTCACGGAATCGTGAATATATGTAATAAATTATACGCGTACCACGAACAGGTACTTTCCCAAACGTTAACAATGCACTGTTCAATTCTCGAAGATATTGTGTACGAATTTTATTACTGCAGTAAGAACAACTCTTAATACCATAAATACAATATTCTGTATTCGGCGGACGATGGCCAGAGGGTTAGTGAACCTCCATCTAAAGCCGCCGCTGTATACAATCTAAATCGTAATCATATCAACTTATAACGGTAAAATCGTACGATATAAATTATGGCTGACGCTTATTGAACGGTCACTATCTTCGAGGGTGTATCGGATAAATAAGTTTACGATAATTAATTGGCCAGTAGTTTAGCGAACGAAAAAAGTTGGCGACGAAATTCTTCCGCTTATTGCAAAAGCACGTGGTAAATGTAACGTAAGAAAACTATGCAATGTTCGAAATGTATAACAAAACGCATACGACCGAATTACAATAGCGTCCGATATATGAAAATTGAAATAAAAAAAACACACGACTATCTAATAGTCGTTTCGGTTGTACGTTTTTGTTTTAAAAAACGTAAATTAAAAAAAAATTTTTTTTTAAAAACGCCTACATTTTTTATATTAGCGGAACAATTATGATTTCAAAAATCTCGCGTTCAGTTGTAGAAATATGTAATAAACGTGCACAGCGTTACCTTTATGCGTTAAACACCCAAGACTTTCTAGCTATATTATATAAGATTGTACGTTGCCATTTTATATAGCTATTGATAAACGCGTAAGACACGGGTGAGACGAGTTTTTTTGGATTTTACGGAAGAAGTACACGTGTCGCGAATCGTTATATAAATTACGTACGGAATAATATTCGCGTAAAATTTTTAACGAATGTCAACAATGGCGACGAGTGGAGGGGGGGCTAATGACCCGGACGCACGTCATTACGGTGTACGGGCAACTGCGTATGGGTTAATCGTCGGTCACTCGTATCATAAAGAACTAAAATAAATAATTTTTCGTCCTTATTCGTTTGCAGGAAAAAGGCGTCGCGGGAACAAACGATGTGCGTTATATATTTTTATTAGAACGTTCGAATGTTTATAACGAATATAAGGGGGGGGCATTATCCGCGACGTGGCATTTTTATTTTTCCGGTAACTCGTCCCAATAAACAAACGAATTATACAATTTTTTCATTCCCGACGTTTTCGCGGATTAATTATCGAAAATCGAATATTATCCAAAAACCGAGCACACTCGATGACATAGATAATATTCTCAATTGACTTTAAATGTTTGGTCGTTATCATGTACACGCGCGTAAACATTTACGGAAAAAAACCGTTTTTTTACAAATCGTGTACATTATTTTTATAATCAATAGTCGATTAATATTGAAAGGCGCGGGCTATGAAAAAAATAAGCCGCATGTTCGACATGCCTGGAGTACGCTGTTTCCGCAAAACGGTTTTTCATATATGTAATACGGAGGTACAACAAGACCTCTTTATTCGCGTTGTTAACGAATACGTGAAAATAAAAATCTCCAGCCGAGTATTTTACCTCGGACGTCGTAGTTTTATTATTTCCATTTTCGTTTATTAACGTTTCGTGTAAGATAAACTGATCGTCTCGATAACGTTTTTGCGATATCTCTATGGCGTCGAATTATACATTATATTATAATGCAGTACACGTACACACACACACACACACACATATGTATATCACAGTCATAGGCACAGCAGGATAGAAGAAAGGAATGTGTATCGCCTTCTTTGATGACGTTCGATCGTCGGACGGCGATGGTGGATGTGGGTGAACGTTATTGTACCAGATACGATCTTTTGGACGCCAAAACACATCGACCCTTCAATAGCGGTGGTTAAGGCAAATGGACGAACATCGGACGTTTTCCACGCACACATGACACGGGCCTGCGTCCAATTTATCGTCGAAAATAACTCGTTTTGAAAATCCTTCGAACAGCCTATCGTAATTCACATAACCTAAACATACATATTACGTCGAGGAGCCCATCTTAAAAGGACACCGCGGATAATAGAAAATACGTCCCGTACGTTACACGAAATGTGCCCACGCATATTTATGCTTGCTTTAACGACTACTACACAATCGACTCTTTGTCACCATTACAGCTATATTCATCCACGTCGTACGTACGTGACTATTTGAAACGCGACTCGTAATATTATTTTTGAGATAAAATGTGTAGGCACAATGTACGGTGATTGTAAAAACGCCATATACGTTTAAAGGGACAAGACGTTTTTGTGCGCATTTTGCCCACAGTAATACTTACGGTTATTATTCGTTATAAATTGTCGGCTTGTCGTTTTCTACGTTATTGTTATACTCGTATTATTTAGGTGATATATGACCGAGAAACTATTCGGCGCCAATGAGTACGTTAATTTCGTAACGTCGGAACGAAATATTTTATAGACGCCGGAAATATGTATACTATAGTATATATAAAATTCCAATCAATCAAATCGATTAACTTCCAGAATATTTCTATTCAGTAATTCTATGTGTGTTATACGTATACACACACACACACACACACATATATATATAATGTTAAATCAACGAAATATTAATAACTGTATTAATAATATAAAATTAATCGTAATTTTAATTCCACCGTTTTTGGTTATTGCCATTACCAGTTATGACGAAAAATTATATATTTGTAAACGACAAATACGAGAAAAAAGTGTTAAAGGACCACACAACTCGAAAATTGTCTATTAATTTTACGCGACGACAACGAATGATAAAACAAAAAAAGTTCGTCTGTAAGTGTATGTTACGCGTGACATCATCAAATTATTCGTTTGATTATCTAATCTTCAATATACTCGTTATATTTGAATACTCGCGAGTTTAAAATTGTATAAAACTATTAAGTATATATATATATATATATATACGCAATTAAGACGTTGTTTTTGAATGAGACGTGTTCGTCTAAGCTACGTAGAATTATGTAATACACCGAGGAATATCGATATATATATATATATATACACACACGCGTTATCGTATGGTCGTGCCGTACTTAGTTAAAATATATTCATCTCCGTGGGTATAACGAATAATTTTGGGCATTAAACGTTTTGAAAAATTAGGGAACACGCGTTTTTTTTTCGAATATTCGATTCGAACGAAACGTACATCGGCGATTGTAATAACGAATAACTACGGCAGATAGATCCGTCGATTCCAAGTACGACGACGAAACGTTCTGGAAGCGAAACTCATTCGGACACCACGCGGTGGATTCCGTTGTTCGAACAACATCTAACAATTCCGGGACGTGCTCGTATCCGCCAATAATTATTATTACAGGGAGCGACCGCGCCGCGCTCCAGGTAGATAACGTTTACTTATAGATTATCGGGGCTCTAGACTTAACACTATGCGCGGACCATTTTTGCGAGATTTCCCCCCCCGCGCCCATTTTTTTTATCGTTTATTACATTCATACGTACGTACGTAATCAAATCGGCATTGAAAATGTCGCGTGAAAAACGTTCGTTAGCGCCGTTCGAGACGAGTCCCATACGAACTACCTGTTGGGAACCACTGCTGTAGACGTGTCACGTGACGGCCGACCGGCAACGCGTATATTGTTAGTATATTGCACACGTGTTCGTTTTATTCGTCTTAAAAACGACTTTTAGAAAACAACGGGGAGGAGGGCATGGGACGTATATATTATTATGGCGTCAACGAAAAGACCTTTATATACTTTGAAAGACATTTTTTTTTTATATATATATATAACGTCGTCACGACCGCCGGGGGATTATTCGTCCCGTATATTTTAAACGTATTTAAAAACGCGTAGCGCGCGTGCATTATCGCCACTACACGGAGTTATTTCGTGCTGAGAAAGACTACGCTATGCCCGGACCGAAGACCAACCACCACAACCACCCACGTCGTGACCTTTGTCGGTTCACCGCTATCGAAAATCGACCGTCGTCGTCCGCGCGCGTGGTTTTCATTTTGAAAAAAAAACGACGATGATCTATCTATATACACACACACACACACATAGATTAGGCGCACGTAAACGCGAAAAACGACGAAATTCCAGTCGGTCGTACGACGATTCCGTTTTAAACGTTGTCGCGTGTAATCGGTGGAGTGATGGGTGTACGGAGTTTTTCCACCACTCCCGGAGAGAATTTTTTTTTTATGATTAGTACGAGATCGCGCCCATAATTTTGTACTTGGCGTCAATAGGAATGAAAATATATTCCGTTCGGTAATTAATTAACGCGTTAAAATTAAAAATTTTCGTTCGATTTCGTTAATTCCTTTTTACGCTATATTTACGAACGTAACGACCCGTACGCGATCAACATGGATGTTTTCCATTACCGACGTCGAAATACGGGCTATTGACGGACGCGTTGGCTAAGAAAATTAAAATAATAAAACGACGTTAACGATTGGTCGTTATCTTAAAATATACGAATTTTATTTTATTGTTACAGGAACCGCGCGACGTTCAAGTTACCTACGACTCCGCTCTTTGACCGAAGATTATGATTACCTAAACGATAATGCTCCGTGTGTCGATAATAGCGTCGACTTATTCGATACAGACGTTTTCGCAAAAACTGAGAACGTTTGATTGGTGTGCGGTTTCTCGCTATGTTTTTCTTTTTTTTAATATCTCAATAAGGCGGTAGAAACATAGTATTGTTGTGCCATTTGTTGACCGAAGCGTTAAAACTAATTTTACGGGGGAAACAATTAAAGCGCTTTTCGTACAGCGTCGAACAGTTCAGCTCGATTTGTGTACATTACACTTTGTCGGCCACATAAAACTAATAAAGGTGATAATACATATAATAAAAACAAACATACAATCCCGTTATTTAAACGTTAGTTTTATTTTGAATGTTAAAAACATATTTAGAATGATGAATTTAATTCGCCTATCTTATCGAGAAATATATTATTCAAACATTATCATTACCACCTGCAGTTTTGTATTTTACTTCGTACGTATTTTCGTCTATATTCATGAACCAATAGACGAAACTTTCGATTAATCTAAACGTCTGTTCCATCGCTTCTATATCCGTTCTTATTTCATTTGTTATCGCTTCAATTTCATGCCGCAAATGTTCAACATTTTCTTCTTCGTCCATTTTCGTCGCTATAAAAATAAATAAATAATTGTCTCGTATGGATTATGCATACAAATTTACCTCCGAGCAAAACATACGTTTATAAAAACCGCTAATCTAAACGCGAATATAATTAATTAATTAATTAGACTCTATTACGGGAAAATGATAAATAAACGATCTAATTATTGTATTCGCAACCGGTGGTTTCCGTATGGCATTAGATTACCATCCATTTAAGTACTTCCTCCCCATTACCTTGAAAAAAATTTAAATTCAATTATTCAACGCGAACTCAAATTTGTGTCCGATTTTCGTTCGAATTTTAAAACTCATACAATGCATCGATTACTCTTTAAAATGGTTTAGCTCGTATACTTATTCGTAAATAAATAAAGTGTTTAACGCGGTTTACGCGCTGTGTATATTAATTTCTAAACTTGAACATAAATCGCAAAAACGTTTCCAAATTGCAGTTATTAAGTAAAAAAACAAACAGTAAACTATATCGGTTATTATGTAGAATTAACGTGTACTTACATTGTACTGTTTCGTATACACGTGAATGGTCGATATCAAAGGGAAATGTAACGTTTCCACTCGACCGTTGGAATATTCCAAATGCCTGCGACCGTGACACTGAGCACTGGCGTGCGGAGGCTGGTACACGAAAAAAATGTTATCGTCGCACTTACACGAGCTGCGAGCGATGACCACCGACCTATGACGACGACGGGGTTCACTCCACCTTTTCAAAATGTCGTAAAACCGGTTATCGGTTTTATAAATGCTTAAATGTAAAAAAGGTAATGGGGGAGGGGTGCACAAAACGTCGTTTTAAACCTATTATACAAAAAAAAAAACAAACGGACGTCACTTTATTTCAGATCGGACGTTTTACGATTAAAACAAATAATAAGCACCCATCGTCGCGGTCAAAATTGTTTAGCGGTTCGTACACGAACACGAAATACCCCATTATTCGGACATAAAACTCAAATCAAACGTATAATTTACACACACATTTATTGGTGGAGGGGATGGAAAATTTAGGAGATTGAATATGTCCTAGCTCAGTAGTGATGATTAACATTTTTTTTTTAACGAGGACCATTAAAAAACAAATTTCTCGGCGAGCTGGGAATTAAAAATTTTTCTTAAAAATGAATAGAATATTTGTTATAGGCAGGCATCTATGTTAAAAGGATTTTCAAATAAATTAATAAGCTCGAATGTCATTTTCATTTGGTCGAATGTCTTTAAAACTATATTCAAATTCGCGCGTTTGTTTATTACGTTGAGGCACCGCTGTTTTGGAAATACGTCACGACCTTATCTTTTCGAAGTAGCACAACATTTAAAATGGGAAAAATCAGATTTTTCAATTTCGATTTAGAAATAGAGATCGTTTGTTTTTTAAACGCTTTTATCGTACCAAACGAAATATTGATCAAATATTTTTTCCTTGTAATTTTAAATTTAATAAATTAAAACGACGGGTTATTTCTGTTAATATTGCTAAATCCCAAAGCCATTCAATATCATTAAGTTATGCATATGGCTTATTTTTCTCCATTAAAAAATTTCAATTTCGTCACGTAAATAAAAAAATCGTTTTAAAATTTTCCGTCCACTTAACCATCGTATATTACTGTGATATAAAATATCTTTATACCCAAACTGCATTTCTGGAAGAAAATTTTTAAGTTGACAGTGATTTATTGCGTGTGACCTTATAAAATTAATTATCTGCAATAAACGACGATATTACCGCGACTCATGTTCGTGTCTAAAATAATATATTTGAAAACGAAGAAAAATTGAATTATATACGTTACATTTTTAGATAAAGTAAAGCTAAATTTTATTAAATATTTTGGGGGGGGGAGCGATTAATATAAACGATAACGAGCCGTAGTGGTCACCACTGTTCTAGTCAACGAACAACATTCCGATAAATATAATCTACCGTCGTATACGATTTCACGATTAGCACTAGGAATCTGTTGCGTCGGTATTTTTTGTCATAGCATTCCAGTGCATGGGTTATCGAAAACAAAATTGAATTCATACGTCTGTACGAAATGTTCGAATGTAATATTTTATATTGTCGTTTTCAAATTTTCCACAAATTTAATAAAAAATAAACGCGTTTTCTACATTTTTAGAATACATTTTAAAATTGTATCAATGAACGGACTAAAATATTAATTACTTGTGTTTATATTTTTTTAACAAAATATGGTCGATCCAATATACATTGATTAATAGATAATACAGATATCGATAAAAGTAGCGTAATTATCTATTTATAAATTCGATTATTATAAGCATCACTAATTTCGTATACGTCAATGATGGTAATATTATCGATAAATACTTCCCAAAATAGACGTTTTGAGCGGAAAACCGGTGCGGGACAGTAGTCCGAATCCCCCAGTGTGACATCGTAGAACGATATTATTTACAATTATTTAGGGAAATTAGTTACGGATAAATTTTTACATTTTCAAATCATTAGTGAAGAACATTATTATTTTCAAAGCGTATGTTTATAGCGTTATTGATCATTTTTTAATGCGTTTACTCTAGGTCTTTAGTGGATCATTTTCCTAGCCTAATCTGTAATGGTATTAGAGTATTACAAAGTCGCCCTTATTCGTAAATTAATGTTCTTGACATCTTTCGTCAAAGAGAACGTATGTTGCACGACGACCGCCACCATCCCTCCGTTGGTCAAACGTACAAACGATTATATTCCGGTCGTTGCGTCACATCGGTCTGGGTTATGGTAAGTACCTACCACAAATTCGAATTATATTATATACAATTAACGTATACGTTACGTAACGAATAAAATGATATTAAATTATAACGTGAATATTTTTACCGTTGAACTTAGATCGTCGCGAAAAATGGGTTTCTATCACTAAAGTGGAGGGGGGCTATGATTACATGCAAATTTACTATACGAACCTTATATATTCACCATTAACGCGTAAAATTATAAAAATATCGGATTTTTAATATCGTTTTATGATTTCATAATTTAAATCGAGCAAATGAATGTGTTTTGTGCACAGCAACCTCTAAAACGGCCCCCCATTTTACTACCTCCTTAGGTCAGTCTTACTTGTTGACTAATGTAATTTGTTGTGCAAGTTGTTAATGTTATATACTTATTTAACTTACGATTGCTATTAAAAATTAGTATTATGTTATTTATCTAAAAAGCTATAATCAAAAGTATATGCCTAAAAAAGTACTAATTATCGATTTTCGTTTTTTTTATTTTATTATAATATATACTTTGTATACTGTGTCGAATTTCTACTGAAATAAACTAGACTTTTTCTCCATTTTTATGTAATAGGATAAGTAGAACATTTCAAAAGTACAGAGAAGGCTTTATTAAAATAATTACGGTTTTAACGATTTCGCGTCGTTATCTTATATATAACGTAAAACGTAATATTTGTTCCGATATAGATAATTTTTCGAAAAATGTCTACGCATAAACGTAACATTAAATAACATTAATAGTTTATTTAAAAATGAAATAGAACGAAGAAAATGTGAAAATGGCTTGAAACAATTTATCCCCAGTTTTTTCAATAATAAATTCGTCGGTTCCATTATTTATTATTAATAAATATTATTTGTGTCTCAAATATGTAAAATTAATCTATTCTAACAATGGTCGATACGAAACTTGACGAAAAAATATAGAAGTATCGCCCCAAATTTAGGACGACTCCAAATAATTTAACAATTGATAAGGTTACACATGCGATCATCGTAGATGCATCATTGATTGCTGGACACTGTAATCACGGAATAAATTCTGCGATTTAATACTCAACTTTAGAACATTGTACCAGTACCACGGTTAACGTATAAGCACCTTGAATAGTATCTAATTTACGCCATAGGTATCTTTGGTTAATACTTATCAATTTCAAATATTTAAACGGTTTATTTTGGTTTTAAGCCACGATCTACGATATTAGTATCGATACATTATATTATGTATGTGTGTACGGTGTAGATAATTTTTCCGCTGTGATAGAAAACGCGCATACGAGATAAAACAAAATTGTTGAATATTTGTTGTTTTGTACATGTGCTTTTCGCGTCAATTAATCGCTTTTCTATTTAACGATTCCTTGGTCATTTAATTTGTATTCCACAGTAATAACTGTTCTTGGGTAATAAGAAACGAAATTTATAATTACAATAATCAAAATAATAACGAACAAAAGTAGATAATTCAAATTATTCTACATTTTAGTTAACTACACAGAACATAAGTACGTACGTATGTAAAATAATGAACGATCGAAGATATTAGACACTATAAAATATTTATTAGTTATTTCGTAATTGTCAATACTTATTCGTTGATTATTTAAAACATTTTATAAGTAATAAAGGGAAGATAATATTAAGCTAAGTATTAAAATTTCAAATATGTTACCTAATCGAATTGGGTACACAAATATATTTGAGTTATTATAAAATAGATTATTAAATATTATTTATTTATTAAAAACAGGTATTTTTGTTTATTTTTTAAATATTAAATATACCTCTATTATGTTGTATACGATTCATCCATATTTTTAATTTAATTTTTTTATTATTTATATACATGCATATATATATATATATATAGAGAGAGAGAGAGAGAGAATTAAAAAATCTGTTGTCTTTTAATTATTTAGATATAATGTCTACAATCACCCAAGATTGTACAAGTATGGATAATAAATTGTATAATTATGATAAACTAGAAACAAGAAAAAGGAAAAGAAAAATGATGTCAAATACGTACCACAATAAAAAATCTTTTCAAATGGAGTATTTAGTAAGTACAACAATAATCAATTTAATAAATTTATAATACATATCATCACCAAATCATAAAAATACCTTCATGGCATATTTATGAATTCTATAGAATAAATATTGGATTTTTTATAATGTATTAATTATTTTGACATGATTAAAATACTTATCTAATTTGTTAAATTTCTAGGCACTAATGAATAGAATGTTGATGTTAAGTGGTATTAAATCAATTCTTCTTCCTCGCTTCTCCCAGCTATTTGGAGTCAGCCACCTTGGTCCTCAACCTCCACTTGATCCGATCCTCCATATCATTTTCAAACACACCAGAAGTCCTTATATCATACCCAATCAAATTCCATCACTTCTTCCTTGGTCTTCCTTTTCTTCTTTCAACGTTCAATTCCATAACCATTCTTACTGCTTCTGATGGTATTAAATCAATTGATGAAATACATTTATATTTTAAAATATACTTCAGTTATTTATCACAATATAATACAAAACAATATCATTTCAAATTGTATAACACTTTGGCTTCAAATGTAAATATTATTTACTTTTTGTATAAACATTCAACAAACTTATGTTCTATTTACATTTATAGCTAAGTTAGTGTTATTAATGATTAATGATTAATGATTACTACTAATATATTATATGTATCGATTCCAATAAATGTTGTAAATATGATTTTATAAAATTAATTTTTAGAAACATAAATGGAATATACCAAAATCAGATCTGACTAAAAATGAAGGCTATGAATTTAGTCATCGTACAATATCTAATGAGGCACAGCGAAAAAAAACGCCAGTATCTTTATTAAACGAATGGGCAATGCGTAATTGTGGTTCAAATAAAAATACAAAACCTGTATTTTATATGCTTATAGCTATTACTGGACAAATAAATACTCCAATATTTACATATATGTGTCAAATAAAAGATAAGACAGGTATTTAAAAATAATATTTACTTAATTTAATTAAATAAGCAGTTGTTTTATAATTTATTGCAATAGCGATAGGTAAGGGTATATCTAAAAAGGAAGCCAAACAAAATGCTGCAGCTCAGATGTGGAAACAACTTTTTGAAATAAATTCTACAGTTAACAGTGATAAAATTATAACATCTACTACAATTATGGATAATTTTGAAGTTAATGAAAACAATTCAACTAGTATTGAAGGATCCCAGATAATAAGTGAAGCTAATTCAAATATAGGAGATAAAAAGTTGTAAGTTTATCATTTAGTAAAATCTATTGATCGTTATTTTTTTAATTTAAAAAATGAATTTTTAGAATGCATTCAAAATATGCAGAAGTGCAAATTGCTCATTGTAATATGAATCCTATAGGAGCTCTACAAGAGTTAAGTACAACTTATAAGTGGACCCCTCCTTTCTACAGTTTTCAAAAATTATTTACTTCAAATACAAGTCAGGAACACAGTAAAAAGTTTAGAACAGTATCATACGAAGTCACTTGTAAAATTTTTAATTTACAAACAATTGGTGCATGAAAATTAATAATTTTAGTACAATACTTTATTAGTTATATGTCAATTATCTAAAATTATTATTTTAGGCACTGCTATTACAAAAAAAGAAGCTAAACGTATAGCTGCACACAAAATGTTTGATCAGATTTATGATATTGGTATTGATAAACTCAATGAACGAAAATCTTTGGAATGTAATAAAATTATGTTATCCAATAAGGTATTGCAATTTTAAATTGATTACGTGGTTTAAAAGTATTAATGTTTAATATATATACGATTTTCAGGACTGTGATAATAAAGAAAATAAAAATTTTCCACCAGAATGGACTTCAGCGTACATTTTTCAGTTATATGTTACAGCGATGAATAATAAAACTTTTGTCCCTTCATATTTTTTATGCGAAGTAAGCTTATTAAAATTAACTTTTATATTTATGATAAATTGAAAACTTTTAGAGTAATAGCAATCTAAATCAACAAAAGGAACAATTAGAAACAAAAAATAATCAATGTCAAATGGATTTGGAACAGTTTATTTTACATTTTAATCCAGATTTAAGTTCTGTCTATCAACTGCAATCTTTGTGTCAGATACTAGGGTTTCAAGCAGTTTATACACAGCTAAATAATTCAGAATTGCAGCAAGAACGAAAAAGTATGTATAGAGTTAAAATAAATTATTTGTTTTTAACAAATTAATGTCAACAGATGTTAAAAATAATACTGGTCAAGACGAATATTATGCTATAATGTTACAAGTAAGCACTTTACCAGTTACTATTACTATTGGGCATGCGATGACTGTTGATGTGGCATCAGAAGTAGCTGCTACACATATATTACGTATATTTAAAGCGATGTGGTGTTGTAATCCTCCATTCATTTCCAAGCTAAATAATAACCAACATAATCAAAATGATGATTGTATTACATTTTTGTAAGAGTTAAAAACTGTAGAATCACCACACTTAGCCATAGTTTAAAATCCTCGTATATTTATATGTATATCATAAGTGTCTTAATTATTTTTTGTTCATTTAAATATCAAAGTTATACAAGAAGAATTGTGAAAATTTTTTATATATATATATATATTTTTTTTTTAGTTAAAATATTATCTCAAATGTTTATTTTTTTGCTAATTTATACACAAATTAAAGATGTTTTTTGTACTTGCTATTAAAAAAAAATACTTAATGCTTGAATAACTTTATTGGACTAGTTGTTTATCGTAATTTAAACTAATCTACCTTAAATAATATAAATTAGTAAACAGAAATATTGTTTCTTCAAAAGTCTTGAATTTGAAAATGCCCATAAGTCATGTAAGTAGCGTGTAGATATGTTAATGTTATTATGGGTTGTTTAAAGCATAAAATAATTTTTTAAACATTTAATACAATATCAGGCATGCATAAGACGAAAATTTTTAGTGGCAAAATTGCATTTCATATGTAGAAATTTGCTCTATAGTAAATGTACGACTATTAAATTAAATTTTTTTAGTCTTCAAAAATTTCCTTTTGTGTAGATTTTTCTCTAAATAATAAACAATATGTTCAATAAAAGTATAATTTTCATTTTTAATGTGTTGGTTGGAATCTAAATTAATTATTTTTATTTAGCAAAAATCAAGTATAATTAACCTGGGTGGACAGAATAAATAAGAAGGTTCTTAGAAGAATGTTGGAAGGAAACCTACTATGGAAAAGTATAGTAAAAAGATGTAATTATAGAAGGAAAGAATCCTTATAGGAAAGCTAAGACTAGAATACATCCAACAGTTAATAAGGGTCCACGCAGGTGATTCATACGTAGAAATGAAAAGAAAGGCGGATAATAGAGAAAAGTGAAAGTTATGAAACGGAACGAACGTTGAGTAAAAATTTGGTTTTAACGTTGTACCAGGTAATTGGATGCGGCGGGCAACAATGTTATTACACTGTGGCTTGTTGATTGTTGCAGTGTAGCGTTCGTAGCGGACCGAAATGATGTTATTGTTCGAAATAACCTCCCTTCTGTCTCGTTAAATGTCATTGTAAGCGCGAAAAGGTACGTGCGTGATAGTTTTGGGGGGAGGGTATTACTGTTTTTGGATTATGTCGAATACGTGTAAATACGCCGCGTTACGATACGTATATCTAGTTTTAAAAGACCAGAAAAAAAAATTTACTGACTTATTCGGAAAATAATACTTCCATTATCAACCAGTTGATAATAAAGGATTTAGATTTTCAGCGGAAATTACACGATAAACGTGTTTACAGGTGCGATTTATTGTCGTTCAGGAATTAAGGTAACCTGGTGTATTTCGCAACACACGCGTATCATCGGAACGTTGTTCGAATTTCTATGCGTAGGTGTTCGACGCCTTTACTGGGAACGAGCTGATGTTTACCCATTAAATCCGTTCCCCCTCCCCATTATCGATTCGAGTCGGCGCAATAAGCATCCGAACATAATACAATGACGTTTAAACGCGCGTCGATATTGTATACGCGTATGTGGGCCAGGTAGACACAATTGTTGGTGCAGAAGAGGAGTAGTGATTGCCGCTCATCCAGGTCATTTGGTTTTTCCGTATGTTATTTATGCCCGGGATTCCTGAGCAAGCTTGCACATTAACCGCCGTTACCGATCCGGGACTTGTGCTTACGGAATAGTCTCAATTTCGAGTGTTTTTCCAGGTCCTGTTTGCTGCGCCGGAACATGTAAATACGCCTCTGGAAAAATCGATTATCGTCGTTTTTATAGTAGTAGTACAGTACTATTGTAGTGTTCGATCATTCGAGGAATTCACCTTGTAGTAGTCACTAGCAAACGCTTATACAGTCGTGCAGTGTTCAAACGCACTATCATCTCATGGGTAATACATTGAGCGTTTGTTGTAGCGATAGTTGCTTAGATAGCTGGAGATCGAGACATTGCGAAGAAGAGCAAGAATCCATGCAGTTAACTGGGATAACGAAAAATTCGAGCGAACCATTGTTAATGCCTGGCTGGTGGATGGAAAGAGATGTGATATACCAAAAGATATCCGCAGTGAGGGAAAAGCTCGAAGAAAAGGACCTGGGGGATATATTACGGATAATTATTAAGTTCGTTCCATGTCAGGTATATTAATCGTCGACGTAGATGTGTATTGTTTTTAAATTTTAGCTACGCCGTAAATAATTAAGAAATATATGGGTCATTGATACATAACATCCTGTAATAAATGGCCTTAAATTTTGAGTAAATCTATTCTTAATACAAACAGTATGTTCTAAAATCAGTATATTTTAAAGTCCCTTCCAATCAACAAATGTACCGGATTTTCGAATAATTTTAATTCAAGCCTGTAGATGGGTGTCATGGCTAACTATATCAACATATTGTATATGTTGCATATAGTCCCAAATGTAAAATAGGTTCAAACAGTTTGGAACTACTGAGAATTTGTAATTATTTTTTCTTGTATTGATTGCACCATTGCACAATTATGTGTGTATGATATTTAATGTTGTTTCTGTGCATACGCCTATTTTTATAATTTGTTAATAGAACGTTAAATGTATTTATATTGAATTTATTTTGCTTATGCGTTGTGGGAACAAAATTCATATATATAGGTTTATGTTTTACATATAAATTAGTATTATTGAAATTAAATCTCTAAATTTACCAAAATGTTCTTTTATTTCAATGTTATGTTGTGTTTCAATAGCGTTATTTTTGTAATAAAATAAAGTCCAATCTGATAGCATAATTAATACTAATATATATTTAATTAATTTTTTGTATTTATAAGAACCCTATCTGTTTGTCTACCTTATATATTATATATCGGTTGATTTCTTATATTATATCATTAAAAGTTAATAATTTCTGATTTGGGTTAAATTTAAATTCATTTTTTTAAGTAACGCAAAAGAAAAAATATTTAAGAAGATAGATTAGTAGGCAAATTTATTCCCATTTTTAAGTATTTATTTTATTTTTAGAGGAAATCATGCAAATGTAAAGGATGGCGTTATGATGGAATTATGCAAGATTCTTATGGTTGGAAGAATAATATTTGTATTAAATCTAGTTGTAAACATCCGCTATGTGAGTTATATTTTTGTATTAAAATTTAATATATTTAAATATTTATAATATTTAAATTATTTGTATTGAAATTTTATATTTTATATTATTCTTATTTTAAAAAAATAATTCTAATGTAATTAGAATTTAAAAATATTACTTTATCTGATATAAAAGGTTTAATAATTTATTATATACTATGTAATATATTGTTTAGCTGATCATATGTCACATTTAGTAACTGCAACAATGGACGAATTTACTGCTCTATTAAGATTAGTATTTGACACTATTAATATAAAAGGAACTTTAGAAAATGAGTCAAGAAAATCTAAGGCATTAAGAAATGTTGTGTTAGAAGAAGTCTTTTATTCAGTTTATCGTGTATGTATATTGAATTTATAATGAATTATTATTTTCATTGCAACTTTTGTGCGTTAATTATATTTATTTATATTTTAGGAATTAAGAAATTGTCTTCGCCATGGATCATTCATGTCATTTGATATTAATAAAATATACGGAACTCCGCCGTTTGAAAAGACCAACATTGATCAAATCTTGATGAACTTCTGCATGCATAGGTTTAGTAATAATGACTCTGTAAGTTTGACATTTTTAGTATTTTATATTTTATTAGTTAGTGATGATTATAGAAAAAAAAGATAATGTCCTGATATTTAATTATATTATTTTGTTTGTTTTTTGCAATAATCTTCCAGTCATTGAATCAGTACATATTTTTTTAACTTTTTCATTTAGTGTTTTTTAAATAGTTTAAGCACCTTTTAATTTATTGTAGTCTTTCTACACATAGATTAATTTTTTTTATTATAGTCCACGTTTTTTTTTTTTTTGTTATTCCACATATGATTTGCACTTCTCAATTTTTGGTATTTTGTTGTTTACTTAATGATTTTTTTTATTAATATTTTCACATTCAAATTTAATTTTCCAGTTTATTTTTTTTTCCGTTTTGTTGTTTTTTATAATTGTTTACATTATTTTTTATAAATAAAATTATAACAAAGAAAATTAAAATATATTTCAGGAATTAAAAGATTCTTTAATAATTACCAAATTTATATTGAGATATTTTGATACATGGGTTTGGATCACTCCCAAAGAGCTATTAAATTTTACTTCACGTCAATATTCAAAGAGTTATTACTATTATTATCAGAGGTGCTTATTTTCTTTATATATATATAGAATATTGTGGAATACATAAATTAATGGATATAATGTTTTTGTTTTAGATATGTGGTGTTTTGTTGTCTTCCTAGATTAGTTCATTCAATCTCAGATCGGTACAAAATGAGTATGATTTTTGGACAAGAAGTTTTAAAATATACACTGAAAGTATTTAGAATCCAATTGCAAGATTGGTGTATTCAAGAAAGTATAACATGGTTAAATCATACAAAATTATTTTGCTTGGACAAATTGCCTAAGTAATTATTTTGAGAAAAATTTTTTCTGTTAAATATTAAAAGTGTATTTTTACATTATAGGTATTTGGATTTATTAGAAACAGAAATATATACAAATCGATCACCAATATGGAATATGTATTATAAACCTTCGGATTTTAAAAACAAAATTGATGGTATGTATAAATATGAAATATAATCCATTTTGTCATTTATTTCTTAAACTAATTTTTAAATTTTTAAATCTAGACTTAAAATTGAACAAAAAACAATGCAGATTCACCTAAAACATTCCAAACATTAAACTGACACCTACGTGATATCGGTCAATTGTGGCTATACTTATAAGTATAAAAGAGTAGGCAAACATATTGGGATACATATGTTTCTATTCTTTCTTTCAAAAACAAATTATTATCTTTAGGTTGTTACTCCATTAAGAACCATTACTGTTATTAAAAAGCTTCTCTAGTTCTATTGTAAGTTAAATTAGAAATAAGTATTTTCCAAATTTTTTAGATCTTGAGTCATAATCTATTACTTCCTAAACCTTCTTAATGGAGATATAGGAGGCTGTGAGAGTGATCCTGCTAAAGTCTTCCACAACATTCAATGATCTTCTCCTGGGTTAGCATTGAAGTCTTTTTTCCACTCTAAAATTGCTCTGCTTTTATCATTTTTACTTCTTTGCAATATATAATGATCAACTGCCACTTCAGTTGTCTCCCTTTGCATTTCCCTAATAACTTTTTGCAATGCTATATTAAATAGGACAGGAGATAGTGAATCTCTCTGCCTTAGGTTTGTGCTTTACTTCAAAGGCTTCAAAAACTATGTTTGACCCTTATTTGATACAGTATACCCTCCATGTATTTTTGTCAAATTCACTAGGTTTTTGGGATCTCGACCTCCATAATAATAATATAGAGGTTTTGTTGATGAATTCTATCATAGACCTTTTTAAAATCGACAAATAGTTGCCATATGTTTTGGAGGTATTCATAATTTTTTATCTATTATTTGGCCTATGATAGAGTTGTTCAATCATTTTTACCTTCAACGCTAATTATTTCAATTAGTTTTTTACAAAACTCAGGAAAATCTATACCTCTCACAAAAATTGGAAGAGGGAGTTTTATTGACGCAGTAATATCCATTTGATCTGTATCACGAGAAACGTGTTCGAGACCGAATTACTGTTTGGAACCAGGATAGGATTTTCATCCAGATTAACATTACTAGTATAACATGGTCTCTATTTCCATTCTTCAACCATTACTCACATTTCTCATTATTTTTACAAGTGCTAAATGATATTGTTGATCTTCTTGTCAAAGCTCTGACTATTTTGAAACTATAGTGTTTGTAAAAAATGTAGTTCAAATAGGCCTATTTATATTATTTTATTATGTCCACATTTTGATGAAATATTCCCAAGATTTCTAATACTCCATAATTAATTCTTGAAGTTATATATCTGTTTATAGTCGATAATAGTCGACCTAGATGTAGGTCTTTGTTAAACTCGTAGTATTTAGCCATATATATCTGAATGTCAATTTCCTTTTTCTAAAACCATACTCATAGTTTCTTCAGCATAAAGGTTTAGGTTTTCCAACTGTATTTATGTAAATACTCTTTTATGTCTCTAGGAGTGATATTCTCTTATATTTACCGTGGACCCCTGGTAATCTAGCACTCCCAGTAATCCGACAAGCTTATCACTGTTTATTATTCATAAAAGTAGTATGACTTGTATTTCAAATAGAATCTTTGATTTGTAATTTGTCGGATTATAAGGTACTCTTTTTCAAAATATTCTGATCTATAGGGAATCTTAGGCCCCTTAAGGATGATCATTATTGTAAAAACTTTGTAATTTGAACTTTTCAATAAATGATGGCGACTCACTGGTCCGAAGTACTGCCTTCAGGCTTTCAGGGTCAGTGAGTGTATTGCCGGTAATATATTAAAAAAAAAAGGGGGAATCTTAGGCAGTACTCTATAATCCAACGAATTTGGTAGTCCGATACCACCCTGCAAAACGTTTGTCAGATTACCGGGGTTCTACTGTATTTTAGTTAGAAACTTCTTGTTTTGAATGTAAAATATATCGCTGCTCTTTTTCACACTTCCATGAAGTGATATTTGCTTCTATGTGGTTCCCATCATCCTAATTTTTCTTTATCAATTTAACCATTATTTAGTTTTCTCTGGGCAATTTATTATTTTTATGGTTATTATATTACAAAATATTTAATTACTATTGTATACAATTTTGTTATTTTTGTGTATTTTAGTGTGTGTGTGTGTGTGTGTGTGTGTGTGTGTATTTTGCGATATTAAATCAATCATCGTCTTTTACAGTCAAACAAAAATTGTATTTGCTTAAAAGTCATATTATTTGACTTATAATATTTGTCTATAAATGTCACAATTAATAATTGTTTCTATTAGGTATCATAAATATATAATATTTAAGTCTTTAACAATTAAGTATTTCAGTTAATCTATTATTATATAAATTTAATAAATACTTAAATATGTGTTAATTTATTCAAGCATGTCAAGTTCTAGTTTATATAAAATATAGTCTCATAATAAATAAAAAATAGTTTCGGGGAAATAAATTAGAATATATATTCGTACCTATAATTTGCTTTTTCTAATTTAATGGCCAAATATATATGTTTATCTTAACTATAATTTAGATATTAGTTATTTATTACCCGACTGATTTTTTAAATTTAATACTGCTTACAGAAATTGGTTCAAAATTCAATTAACAGTGAATATACTAACTATTGGAACTTTGTAAATAGCAATATTCAATTAGTTTTTAATAGAAAACAATATCTCTGGTTTCTGGTTCTTTAATTTCCAAAATCGTATTTTGTTTTTTATTACCATCCAATATCATTATCTATTCCAAGCTATTAAAAATACTAATAACTTATACTTTTAATATTTTTCATTCGGATATACCGTGTTAGGAAACTATTATAAATTTGTTTTAGAAACAGTACATCATTAAATATATATATGTTACAGGGCAAGTTGAAACTGGGCAAGCTCCAGAAATGCCTAGGCAAAACTCGAATTAAGTACTGCATGTTTTATTCTCATTTCCATTTATAATCTCAATTTAATTTTCATTTTTTATTAAATATAGTAATCGCTTTGGTTTAAGTAGAAATTGCATATAAAAATCTGTTGAATAGATTCCGCATTGACATGGATACATTTTTATTTTACAGAGTGTAAACAAAGTATAAGAATTATTGGTCTACTTTTAATGGTATATCTGTGGAACTCTGAAATTACGTCTAAGTTCCAATTTTTTTTTATTGTATATAAATTATATAGTAATTTAAAGCTTTTTATTTCTGTTTAATCTTTGAAAGATTCTTAATTTTTACTCTAGTAGTATTTTCTTATTGATGTCTAAAATGGTATTCTTAAAATGACTGTTATTAAACTATCAAAAATAGATACACAATTTTATGTTTTTATATTTTAAAATAATTTACGGCTAAGTGTAACACTATCCTAAAAGAATAAAATGATTTGGAAACTGTTTAAATTCCAAGTAATTTTTCAGTCCCTATATTTATATTTTATAATAGTAACAAAACATTAAATTACTCGCGTAAATGTTCCTATAGTCTGGACTTGATTTATACTTTTATAATTTTAGAATATTTTATTTTAGTTTGGTCAATGATAACTTGAAAATGATTAAATGTAGGAAATAAAATGTATCAAAAATCACCTTCGTACGTTTATTTTCATTTTAAAATAGTTTAATATACAAATTTTCCTATTTTACTGAATACACTTTATTTTTTTAGTACTTTCACCGCTCGTTCAAAAATTAATTTAAATGTTAAACCTAATCTATTTTTGTATTTTAATAATTTGTTACATGAAATCTATTTTGGTGATGGTTTTAGTTAATATATTATTACAATTTAGATTATTATTTACACATTTCTAATAATTATTGTTAGTTACTAGCTACTTATTAAAGTAATAACATCGTTTCCCTTTGTTTATGGCGTTTAAACAGGATTTTTGATGAAAATGTTTTGGAATTGGTTTTTACATATCGCTAGTTATTGAGTAAAGTTCTTGTATATGTTTGTTCTATTCGATCCTAGATTTAAAACGATACATTTAAATAATGCGTTGGCAATAACTTCCAAAGCTAATTTGAACGATAAAACAGAAATTTTAGATTTAAGAATTCTAGTAATTCGAACAACGGCTCTAGTGATGATGAATGTGATGGTACTAATAGTTTGTGGTTTTTTTTCACAATGAACTAATTTCTAAAACAGCGTTAGAACATTCTGAACAGAGTAACGAGCGAATGCTAACGGACCTAAAACACTTAATCAACCAACAATTTCATTACATGAGAAGGTTTTTACATTTTGTGATATACATGCGTCTATTTATCTAGACTAGGTTTCTGAACCTTGTTTGTACATAGTAGCAACTTCAGGACGTTTGCTTTCTAAGGCGGGCAATATTATGACTGAAAAGATAAATTAACTTAAAAGGGAAAAATTGGAACATCTCTTATCCAAAAATTGATAACTAGCGTTTAAAAAAGTTCCAATACGTTTTTTATTTAATTATTGTTTCGTTATTAATAGGACGTTTTAATTTGTGTCATTTCATTTGATTATATAATAAAATCGAAGAGATTCTATATAATGCAAATCTCGGACCACTTGTTATACGCATGTTACACCTGGATTACAACAGTAGGAGTTGAGTATATATTTGAGAGAAACGTGTTAAGGAAAATTATGGACTCTGAAACTCAAACGTGAGAGAGAATAACGAATGAACGGTTGAAATATTTGTGTGGAAAAGGAGGTATGGTTGCGTTTATAAAAGATGTAAGACCGGAGTGGGCTGATTATGTTCGGAGAGCCGACAATAATTTAATCAAAACAGTGTTGTGAACAACACAAAATAGGAAAGACCACGCGGTAAACCGAAACACCGGCGGTTTAAACGTAATCAAAAGGAATAGTAGAACCGAGATCAAATTGTTAAATTCAAAATAATAACTAAATTATACGTACAATAAGGAAGGGTAAAAAGAAATTAGTATTAACAGCGAAGAGCCTAAATGCTTTAAAAGAAATAAACTCGAAATTCGTTAGTATGAAATTTTTATGTAATCAAAAATAAAACGTTTTTAAAAAATGACAACAGGGTATAGAATTGTACTCTATATTTAGCGGTTACTGTTAGCATTTGAAGATTGCGCAGATTCTTATCACAGAATAGATTAATCAGTATGACCATACCCAATATGTTTTTGTAAATAACTTAATTATTCATAAATCAATTTTTGGTTTAATCATTTATTCTTATAAGTATCGCAGAATAGAATCAATTTAAAAGGTTCACTCTTAAAATATAAAATCACAGAATAGATAACTGATAAATATCCAAACATTATCGCAGAATATTATTGATAACGTTTAAGAGTGTCCAAAGCTTGGTTTGGTAGTCTGGATGGAAGTATTGTGCGGGAGTACGCGACGATAATCTGGCAACTACGACCATTTCTTTATTGACTATGTCGTCGGTGTTTAGGTCTGATTTTGCAAATACAACGTCGCCGTATTGTTAACGCGATAATTACTAAAATCTTGCCTCGGATCTTATGACGAACGTCATTTACGTATTTGCCCAGCACGCGAAGGATATCACGTTTCTATTTGGCGCGCGCGGTTCTTTTAACGAAACTTCGGTTTTGAAACAGCCCCGATGTTTATTGACATCACCGTCAGAAGCGTTTGGAAATATTTACCCCGAGAAGGGTTGTTTTCATCCCAAATTATAGTAATATAAACGTGCGCGCGTTTATTGATCTTTATTAACTGCGACAGCCGTTAATTTGTCGTACGTACAGGTTAGTTACGTATAACAGGGCCAGCCACTTTCTGTTAACGTATATACTACGATATATTAATATAATAATAATTCGTTTAGAAAGTGGTCAATTGATAATTCAAACGCTAAAAAAAAAGAGCGATAGAAAATGTCAAAGGGATGAAGACAGCTGTCTTCTGTGCACACATACTAATTACTATTAATATAATACAAACTTGCGTGAACAAAAAATAATACGAAATGCAGTTATTTATATCGAGTAGTATTTATTAACATTTTAAACATCTTGTTACTTGACATTAAGCTATATTATCATAAATTTCGATAACATCCTGTAATCCTTGAACGTTGTTTATAAATTTGGTTAAATGTGCAAATTCTAATTCGTTTAACGATACTTTTTGTAGAGCAATGTGTTCCTCTTCAGCACATACAATAACATAATTAAATTTTTCTAGATTTTTTTGTATTTTATACATGCTATTTGGTTCACAAAGAAACTGTAAATTAAAAATTATTATTACTACTACTAATAAAAATATATTACGTCTTTCAAACATTCTTTTATATATATAAATAAATATAAATTAAACATCTAATATCGTTTTTACATTAATAAATATTATGTTGAAATTATTATAAATCAAAATTTTAATTGTTTTAAAACGTATATTTAATTAGAAACTATAATTTTAATAATGATATGCATTACTTGCAACTTGCAAACACGTTTATTATTTAATACACATTTAGAAATTAGCACCAATTATGAAACATAAAATTGTATTCATTTTGAATATATCAACAGTGGGTTTTCTTAAGAACAGAAATGTTTTTATTATTTATCTATAAATGTTTAAACGTTTAATCGTGTTACATTAAGTTACAAGAAAAAAAAACACCTAATTTTAACATAAATTAGTAAATATAGATACAATATGGTTTAAATAAGATTGAAAATTCAATTGTTTCGAAGAAAGTGTAGTTAATTTTTAATTCGAGTCCCCAATAGGTATATTAACAAATGTATAGCTTATCAGTATTTATTTAATTAAAAATATTAAACGCTAGTAAATCTGGGCCCTGAATATAAATAATAATTTAAATTTTAATATAATTTATACTTTGTATTGTTTTCACAGATGTAGAAGAAATATATGTTCTTATTGTATACCATATTTCCGAATAAAATATAATTAGCTCAATCTGGAGTAGTTTATAAAATGTATTAATATTATTATTATTTTCATAAACCATAAATAACGGGTATAACTAAGAACAATAAGTTTATGTAATAAGATTAAAAAATACGAAAATATTTAAAAAATAAGTTACTCATCAGCGACACTATATACTTTGATATTTACTGGGTTATTTGTTAATATATACCAAAAGCATATGAATATATATTGTTAAAATCGTTAATTATTTAAATAAAAATTTGATTATAATTTAAAGTTATTACAACTTCGATTATAGTAAAATATTTTAAATAAACATAAAAACGAAATTAATAAATTGCTTAAACACCATCATGTACTATATTAAACTAAACTAAGCTATACTTTAATTATTTTTTTTCCAAAACTATTTAAGTAAAATAACACTATCATTATTACATAAAACATAAATTTAATTAAAACAACAAGTATATATTTAATTAAAATAATAAATTAATTGGAATAAGTTATTAATATAGTTTATATATTCTAAATTTGGAATCTTTAAAAATTACTTTTAAGTGGCCTGGTTCCAAATCATCATCTACAGTTTCAACTTCTTCTGCACCAGCATTAATAGCATGTTCTATACATTCTTCTTCTATATTTGTTAAATCTGGAGGTGGCTTCGCAATAAGAATACCTTTATGAACGAATAAATGCCTAGCCCCAGAATCGCAATATGCTAAACTTATAATAATAATTATAATTATTATACATTTTAGAACAATGATTTTTGAAATTTATTATAAAATATTTTTCTACGAGTAGATATAACGGTTATTTAATATTCTAGCTTTTGGATAATGAATTTGAAAGTTTATTGCAATTATTTTATTTGATGTATTTTTTCCTTGTCATACTATTCTGATAATATTCATGTGTATATTATAATACAGGTAGATAGGTAATAACTTAAAAATACAGTAGTCCGGAAGAAATAGTTACAACAAACTTTACCAATAGCGTATTTTTGTCTAAACTTTTAATTGATATTCTGAGCTATTATTTTTTAATAAATTTGAAACTCATAATTATATCTTTTCTGGCATTTTTTGAATTTACAAAAATGAAACTGGTTTAAAATAAAAAAGTAGCTTGCTCAACCTTGCTAAAAGAATATTGTTACTGTATATTCGATATTATGAATTATGAATTAACGTATTATTTTGATATTTATTAATTAAAATAATTTAATTAGTTTCGAAATACTTACCCCGATTTTCGAACTAAGGAATTTAAATTTTGTTTAAGTAGTACTGCGTTTTCAGTTAAACCTTGAATAAGTAAAATTGAACCTCTAGGCCCTTTAATTTCAAACCATACTGTATTTGCTTTACTGGTTGACTAAAAAATAAGAAATGTCTATTTAATATTTTTATAAAGATTCGAATATAACGTTTAATTAAATGACTTAAATGTCGCAGTAAAAATATACATTTTTATAAGAAATAATGAATAAACCTAAATATTAAAATGTAATAATAAGTAAATGAAAACACGAGTAAGACGAAACTTTGATCACTTATTTTATTTTAGCTATTTTTACAAAATTATCGCATTTTTTATTTACGTGTGATTTTATAGCGTTTAAAATAGTATCTTTCGGCATGTTGTTCTTTTTAGCTATTTCAACAATTGACCCCAACTTAGAATTTGTAATTGGATTTGGATCATTATGTTCTGAAAAAAAACGACAATTTCGATAAGGTTATTAAATTTAATATTTCCTCAAATATACTTATAGATTTATAATTTAAATATAACTCCCGTGATTTAGATATTATGATACCAATAATCCAATTACGCTAAAAGACACAAATATATATGAGTCATTTTGACACTTTTTTTACACTTGAAATCTATTTCGTTTTAGTTTTCAAAACGAGCGTAAATGTAGATAATCGAGTAACTAAACATTGTCGTACGTTGTGAAAAGGTTTTAAAAAATTTGTGCTACGTTACAGAATCAATTATAGTCGGCGGTAATTTATTAATATATTAATAAACGACGCGGTAGTAACAATTAAGTTTTACCATCGGACCGAAAAATAAAAACGAACAAACCGTACGAGGTTTACAGGCGCCACAGCCTGCGTGTTACGAATATAAGAATTTAACAACACGAATACTTTACCTCTGATTGCCAATTTCATTTGACGGCTAAACCTAGCGAATAACAACGATTTTTGATGGTCTAAGGCTCCTTTAGTGTGTCTAATGTTAGACCATTTGTTGTGACCGGCATTTCTCTTGATCACTATGTTGCACAATACTGCCCGGCGGCAGTGATCCACAGCTTCACACAGCGTATTCCTATACATTATCGATCACGTCCAAAACGTTTCACGGAATTCGATACGTATTTTGACGCTTTACAAAGACGAAAAACAACTACCGAAAAAGTTCGACATTTCGATTTTCAACTTTTAACATCGAACATCGCGTGATAAGTACTATCAGTGAAATGTCGACCGCCGTTCACTATCAGCGACGTCGCGGAGGAGGAAATCTAAATACCAAGTCTCGTACGCGGGAAATGGAAGCTTCTCTATAGTTCGGAGTTCATAATTACAAATTGTACAGATTATTAAATAAATAAATTATTTTAATACAGTTTACATATGAAGCATTGTACATCAATCATGACGAAGAATTTTCCGACAAAAATTTCTTTGAACTATCGTTTAATGTAATTATATATACGTACCGTAATTTTCGAGAATTAATAGTAATATATTGGTATCATATCATTTCAACGCACGACGTTTCCGCTGACTTTTAATTTTATTTTATGTAGAAAACGAGGTAAACTTCCGGACCGATTTTTAATACTGTAATCTTCCACGGTATTGTTATTTTCAACGTTGACATTTACGAGTTGTTGTGAATATGACTATACAATTATTTATCATTCTAACGATTTATCTATTATTATCCTACGAAGATAATTCGATTTTTTCGCGCTGTAAATTTTGTGGTGTGTGTAGCAGCAGCGAGTGTACACGCTTTAAATATGAAGTTACATCACCGAAAAGGTGACGAAGCAAAAAATTCAAAACTCCAAATAACTTTGACGCATGTATCTGTTTACGTTTAATATATCCACCTTATACCTGCATACGCCTAAAATTAATTTTTTCTTAGGTTTGTGTATTTATTAAATTTATTTATTTTATAAATATATGTATATATATATATAAATTTATTTCTCGGAAAATTTAAATTATTATTGTTTGTGTCTATCTCTGTCAATAATGCGATCTCGTTGATTACGTATTTGTTTTACCGATTTTTCAGATTTTTGATGTAAGACTGCGTGGGACGACCTTTGTCAGATCCACGCAAAAAGCGTGGATTTGATCGACTCGCAGAAATGTTTAGCAGAAAAAGAAAATGCTCCGATTAAAAATTAAATGAAATCTGTAGCCCTATACGGCCCAAGCGTCAAATCGTAATGGCCAAATGGACGAGTAGTTCTAAAGCGCCCGGCAATGCCGCGTAATTTTTGGTATTTTCATTTTGCTCGTCGGCCTTATATTTTTTTCCCGTTTGTTTGTTTTCGAATTTGCTGACTTCAAAATTGTTAATAATAATAAGTACATTTTTCACTTCTAATTTTAAAAATCTAACAAAATTATCGAATTTATTATT
Source organism: Geopemphigus sp. TES_GeoC_2020 (assembly GCA_025469175.1). Lineage (NCBI taxonomy): Eukaryota > Metazoa > Arthropoda > Insecta > Hemiptera > Aphididae > Geopemphigus > Geopemphigus sp. TES_GeoC_2020. The sequence goes on from JAIPRN010001465.1 coordinate 28,169, forward strand.
TAATTACTTTTTGATTTTTTGTATCACTTAAAAAATTGCAAGTAAAAGTCTTTTTAGTGACAATTTAATATACGTTTACTTTTGACTCGGACCAACATTTTATATGTGCAAAAATAACGTAAATATTGTGTGGGGAGTAAAGTACTGGACGATTCCACATCTTTATCGTAATATTTACAAAGTATTTTCGAACGTATTTCGTAAATTATAATACTCGATCAATACAATTTTAACTATAGAATATTTTACACAATCGTATTAATTTTTTAATTACTAAAAGTAATTATTAACTAAACGAGAGAAGATATTTTCCATTGTACTTCAAACAGTGACCGATTATGTTTATAAATTATGTATATATTTACATATATATATATAATATATTTATATTATGTTATATATAAATATATAAACGTAAGATCATTTTGGTGAAATTGTCGTAATAGTAAATTATTTTTGTTTTATACCAAAAACGAGATAGACTTATAAACATTCGAATGACTATCTCACAGCTATATAGCTTAATATCATGTTTGTGTTGTTAATTTAGTCGTTTCGTTAATATCAATCAAATCGTCGAATAAAACTGTAATTATCGATTATTTTAAATATTTTTCTTCCGATAGATACTTACATTCAATACGTACGATTTCATTGCAAAGTACGTAACAAAAAAAAGCCATTATATCAATCACAGACCTATAATATATACTGAACCTATTTTGTAATACATGTGCGGCTTAAGTTTAGCGGCTGACTTGCGGTGTCCTTTAATAACACTAGGGCAGTGTTGCGTCGAATGTTCGCATTGAGGACATGCCGGGTCGGGCCATTATTGTGAATTAGATTTGACGCACGAGGGGGCGAGGTAAAACAACGTAGTTCGCGTTGCTCGTCTTTCTTATTAAGCTCGATAGTATTGTAAATCCAATTTTTAAAATTTTGTATTTTTCAATAAACGTTGGCGACTCACTGACCCGAAGTACTGCCTTCAGGCATTCTGGGTCAGTGAGGGTATTGCCGATACCGTCTGAAAAAAAATCAGTGTTGTCTAAACCAATGCAATTACTCGGGGTCCCTTTATCCTCGACAATTATACTACGCCCCACCACTCCCCTATATTGTTTAGGCAATTGTAAATTTAATTAGTTCACGAAGTTTTATCATAGAGCGTGTTTTTCTTTTTTGCCCTTTTGCCAATAATCTAATTGTAATTTGAATGAACCCGAAATTCATCCCATACAAAAAAAAACCAGCGTCGAATAAAATGTATTTCTATTCGGATATATTGCAGCCCCAAAACACGACAATTACAATATTAAGCAATTAGTATATTTAAGATGATTATTGTATTTCGTGATATTTAACTTATTTTTCTTATTTCTAATAGTTTCTAAATTAATATTAAAATAAAATTATTTTTCCGTCAATAATCGATTTCACCGGGAATTTATACGTATAATTTCGGTATATTTTTTTCTCAGTAATGTCTATAAGTTTAAATGTCGATTATTTATTTTAAGGTATTTAATATATTCGTAACGAATTGAATATCATTAAACGAATTTTTTCAGCGAGCCTACAAAATACAAAGTGACTACTCGTATGACTCGTACACGACAAATCTGCACTTGTTGGCCACATATCGCTATAAATATTAAGTTGACGCGACCATCGTTTATACGATATTTTTTTACGATTAAATTACACCAATAAGGGATTAAATTACCAATATTTCTAGAATATTGTTAACCTAGAAAACTGAAGCTAGAAACAGCTAGAAACCTGTTCGAATAAATTGTCGACATTTGTTGCTACGTTAAAAGTCAACAGTCGAATTTTAGACACCTACCTGTACATACAGCCTGTCTGCACACATCGCCATTAATACGAAATGGAGTGTTTAAGACAAACGTTTGCTACACTTATGCGGTGTAAGAAGCGAACATGGAAGCGCGTACGCAAATTTTGCGTACTTTCATGCTGTCGACGTACCCGGGACGAAGATTCGGCCTAGGACATTCCCGTCTCAACGGCCGACCACTAATCCGGAACGACAACAGTACGTCATTTCATTTAACTATTAGAGGCCGATACGCGCGGCTTTATTCGCAAAGCGAACATCGAACACAGAGTTAGTTCATAACGCGAACGTCCTATTTACGTTAAACTATTCGGTATTCGTGTGGAGAAAACGGATTTCATCGAATAGTTCCTTCAGTTTAGGATAAATAATCATAATCCGAGGGATCGAAATCGGGCGAATATGGTGGACGGTTAAGTCGAGGGTACTTTTTATTTTCGTTATAGCTCTCGGACGACATACTCGCACCAAACACTGGGTACAATGTCTTCATTATCGTTCATGTTCAAACATATACATATTATTATTATCGGAATAATAACGTCACCTAAATCGACGATTATCATTATGAATAACATTATGTTATTCGATTTACAAAATATTTATTTACAGCCATAATTTACACGAAGTAAACACGTCGGGTGTTAAATAACTATTATATAAAAAAAAAATGTTTAAATGACACACAATCGATGTGTGAGGATTATCTGTGGCAGGAAAAAGGATTAATAGAATTAAGACAGAATATAAAGAGTATGAGTGTGATGAAAGGGAACAAGTAAATGAAATGATGAGTGGAGGACGAGGTAAAGAAGTTTAAAGGTTTTGAAGTATTTACGGTCCTTTGTACAAAACAACGGGAATTTTGAAGAGAAAGTGAAACATAAGATTAGGTGTGGGTAAATTAGGCGGAGATAAACGTCTGGTGTCTTTTACGATGAGAGAATTCCATTGAAGCTGAAAGGTAAGTTCTATAAGATTATAGTGAGACCAGCTATGTGATATAGAACAGTGTTAAACGATGGACAGAGAATAAATGTAGCCGAGATGAAAATGCTTAGATGGACGAGTGGGGTAACAAGAGAAAATAGGATATGTTTTAAATTACTCTTATGAAAGAGTAATATAGTTTTTAATATTATTGATATTTATAAAATGTCAACGATTTACAAGTACATTAATAAATTGGTTCAATTTTCCTTTAAAATGAAAGCGTATTTTTAAACGTTATTCCGTATTATATATATATAGGCGATCGATGAAAAGAAATTTGTTCCCGTGTACGCATCTTTATGTTTGGGGATACAAGAGATAAAAGTCCCGGATAAAAATACGAAGGTAACATCGTTTAGAAGACTTCTCATTAATAAATGCCAAAATGATTTCGAGAAGAATAAGGCGATGAATAGCGAATCAATGCGAAAACGATGCATAGGAATTTTCAGGTAACGTGTATCGTATAGAATATTTAAATTTTAATACGTCGACAAACTATGTAACTTAAGAGAATATAAAATTTTGATTTTGAACCAACTATATTTTGTAAATTATATTTAAGAAACGAAATACAGAGACGAAAAAAGGTTTTTTCCTTATTAATTAATTAAAAGGAATCGTTTTTCGCGTTGTTCAGTGAAGACGATAATTTAATTGCCTATACCGTTTATTTGTATTTCTATAACAAACTTATCTACGTTAGTTAAAAGAATTGTGGTTATACAGTAAATTAGCTCGTATATTTTTACCAATAAAGGGATACTGTTCTGAAAATTACGAATTTTACTTTTTTTTTCTAATTCTTATCGTTGGCAAGTAAAATAATTGTCTAGGATTATTAAAACGTTATTTCGTAAATTACATACCGACGTACAATTTTAATAAAATAATCTGTATATTGATCCCCAAGAACGTCTTATATCAGTTGTAACGTAAATTATATTCAGGTTTTTTAAGATGTTATCGTTATAAAATATAATATAATATAATATATAATTATTTTGTGTTTAGATTCATCGGAGAGTTGTTTAACGTACACATAATTAGTCCTAGTATCGTACAGTATTGTACAGCATACTTAATGTGTCAACAAACAAACGAAACATTGGAATGTTTGTGTAATCTGTTAACGATCACTGGAAAAGAATTAGAACAAGTACGTAGTATAAACGAACATTGTGTAATTTGGATTACAAATGATGTTTTAATAATTTCGTTTCGTGATTGTGTGTACTCGTGTTCAAATTTTTTTTAATACAATTGGTATATACAATTATAACTATACATCTATATTTTTCACGAGCAAATTGAAAATAATAACAATTTTGTACACAAACTATAATTATTGGGATACAAATTTGTATTTACTTTAGGGTAATTTTATATTAGAGTTACCACTATTATCATTTTTTGTATTATGACCAAACGTTATTTTTAAAATGAACGTCGAAATGTGTGGTATAATTCGCGTAATTCGTAAAAATCGATTCAGACAAATCTGTTGTTTTGCAGTACTGGAATTTGAACGACACGTTCAATAAATTAAAAACATTGACAACCCTAAGGACTTTATCTCCCCGAATACGATTCATGCTAATGGACGTTATGGATTTGTGCAAAAACAAATGGCTACCAAAACGTTTGGACAATGTGCCGGTAGATATAAATCAAATAAAGGACGTTAGTGGTGCAAGCGATAATTGTTCAAGGCGTAAGTGTTTTGAACGCTATTTATAGATCTATTATAAATTGGGCTTCGTCTATTCGACGAAAATTTTCCTATAGTAATCTCTTCAAAGTATTGTTCAACGTGTATGTAAATATAAAGACCATTTATGAGAATTCGTAATGATATAATAGTTTAATTTGTTTTCAATATACTATGATTTCGTTGACTTTTAATTTGTTTATAATTATAACGAGGTGAACTTAAGAATCAAAGTACACTGCCGGGGTCCCGTCGTTATTGGGGTAGTAAGCGATATAAATTCTATTGAATAGAATCGTAAGTAAATAGTCGGCAATTTACACGTGTATCAAATCAAAATACAGAACCGTTGGATTTGTAGATATAACAAATTATTACCATGTCTAGATATAACTGTCGGGTAACCTGCAAATATGAGTAACACTATACGTTAACTTAATTTTCGCAGGTGTCTGAAAAAGTTAAGAAATAAGTTAGGGAAACTATTTGGACGCAAACACGCTATTTCTACTACAGGCATGGGGACCCAGAATTCTGATGGCCATTGGACTTAATAGCTCATATAGCGCAATAACAATTTGATGTTGTTAAATACACTCCCGAAGCCCAGAAATTGGGATGGAGGTCTACGACACAATAGTCACACAACACCGCGGAGATGGATGATATAATCCATAGCCTGTGTTGTGGAAAGCTCCAAATTGTTTTTACGTATGTATCCGTTTAAGTTTAATACTTACAACTCGTAAGGTGTACGTCTAAATTAATTTTTTCTAATTATTTATATAATTTAATACGTTATTGATAAACTAATACGAGATTAATGTTTTTTACGTCTTTGAAAATTTAAGTTAATATTGTTTGTCTATCTTCATCAGTAATGCCATCTCCTTGATTACGTAATATTAGTAATATTAACTAATATTACGATAATATTAGTTTTGTCAATTTTTCAGGAATTAAAGCACCGTTGCTGGGCGGCCTTTATTGAATCCACGCAATAAGCGTGGATTTGATCGACTAAGAAAATGGGGTTGCTTCGATGAAATATGAAATAAAGTCGGTAGCCTTGAAACACTAACCCTGAGGTACACCCACCATTGTGTGCGATTTTCGTTATCAACATTGATTTTACGGTATAAAAGTAACGGTATTTTATGTGTGTTGCCGGTAAGTTTCGAAAATGGCAAAACACGTAAAAACACTTATTATATTCGTATCGTAATTATGAAAACGAACGATTTAATAACATTGACGGTTTTTTACCTTTACGTCGAGTAACATTATGGATAACGGACAATCTGAGAAGGGATTACTTATCCTGTACTTCGTCCGATGGAAGAGTTATGTAACAAACACTCACCCATCAATGTTGTTGTACGGATCTCCAGCCATGACGAACAGAAAAAACCAGCTTAGGGTTCGAACGAAAATCATAATACGGTATTTCTGTAGTCGCGGTTGTTTCGATTAGTTATCTTAACGTTCCGTTCGTTCATATTTGTATATATGAATTTTTAGATTTTGGCTTCGGTGAACGAGTCGTACAACGAGACAATTTTCCACTTACGACCGCGAATCGGTCTTACACCGATCACCAGGGTGTTACCACAGTCGACCAACCGAATCGCGTAGTAAACCGGTCTTTGGCGTGATTTGGCTGTAGCCATTTGTTCGTTGCGGTGGAGGGCATTACTTTTACAAAATCCGTACTTATACTTTGTTGTAAAGGGCAGTAGGGCGGACGAATGTCTCGTTGTACCCTTAATTATAAAAATGATCTTTGTATTTTGACAAATAAACAAGGGCGTCCCAATCACTGCCCGATGTTATGTTCTCAACGATTTGTAAGGGCAGTGGGTGTGTAGCCGATTTAAATAAAACTGGACTTAAATCGTCACGAGGAGGGATCCATTTCATAGAGAAAGTCCTCTTTAGCTGCGAAGTCTTTGACCGTGAACGGGACACGCTGGTCCATCGGATAAGAGGATTCGGCCCGGTCGATCTGGTTGAGCGCATGTTAGTTTTTTAAGAAGTGTTCGTTTTTAAGAACTATTGTGAACTAGATTTGATGTACGAGGGGGCGAGGTAAAACAACGTGGGAATAGCTCGCGTTGCTCGCCCTCCTTATTAAAGACGATTGGATTGTTAATCCAATTTTTGTAAAAATGTATTTCCAATAAACGATGGCGACTCACTGGTCCGAAGTAATGTCTTCAGACATTTTGGGCCAGTGAGGGTATTGCCGATACCGTAATAAAAGGGACAACGAGGCATAAGATGCAGTGGAACGTCGTGGTCTTTGTGACGGCGAGAGGGCGGTGGATGGCGGTTATTTTTATAAATATTTATAATTATCAATAAACGTTGTTTTAAATGTACAGTATGGCGGAGTAATGTCTCGTCATAGTCCTAATTTAAATTTATTATTTATTTGTAATAATACGATTGACAATTCCTGTCACGGTTGTCCGTATTAACAAATCATGCCGAGCATCTGTTTCTGGATAGTAAGTGAATAGTAACGAGAATTATGTTTAGCCTTGGTTCCAGTACATAGGCGATATTTTCGAAAATAATCGTTCGTAAGGATGCAAGTACATTAATACATACGTAAATGCCGAATTTAATGTGCGCGCTTCAACACGGAAAAGAAATACGCCTCTATTAAATATTAAAATAGTTTAAGGCAATAAAGATGTTCTTAAATTGTCTTATCTCGTGGTAGTGATTAATGTTTGAAATTATAACCCATGATTTCAAAATGCATAAGGTTCACTTTCGTGGCTGTTGTTTCGTCTGACTAATAACAATAATTTTATAGACTTTATAGAAAGAACGGAAAGATTGATTTCCCGTTTTAATATGACAATCGAATGCCGCCATAAATGTTTCTCACTGTCGAGAAACGCGGTTTCATGTCATCGGTTACGTTTTATCAGCGGTCGCGGTCTTCGTGATATAATCGACGAAGACCCTTTGCACGTTCTGAAAGCTTCGGGAGTTGCTCAAATGCTAAAGGATAACGCGCCACGGTGAGTGCACTGTATAAAGACACGACCGTGTAATTGACTTACATACGTATAACACTTTTCCAAGTAGCTGTGTATCGTAATATGGCCGTCAGGAAAACAATTTTCTGTGACAGATAAGATTGAGTATGTTCCAAACGACTCGATCAAAATAGTTGTAAACCTTTATTGACAAGTTATTTATCACCAACGATGCTGCCATAATTGTTAAAGAGATGGATCTAAGTGCTTTCGACGCGTCAGTAACGTTTCTTTAACTTGAACTCATTTATGTTGATTGAACACCCAGCAGTTAAGATGGTCGAAGATGTGTCCGAGATGTAAGAACAATAAGTCCATTATGGAACAACTTTGTCATCATATTCGCTGAAGCACTGCTTGAACGTTCCGAATATGTATTGAAAATTGTCGGTATTGTTATTTTACATCGTTCATTTTTAAACTTAATCCTTTTATTATTGCGTAATTTGTATTTCTAGGGCTGGAGCCCAATTAAGATATGCGATGAATTCCAGATAGCCCTCGAAAAAGCTTTCAAAGTATTACCTACCTAGATGTGTCATCAAATTGGGGACATCAAGATCAATGCTAAACAACGGGTATTAATGCAAGCTATACAATTGTCCATTATGAGTAAGCAATTTGGAACAGAATAGTTTATCACAGATTTTGTATTTAGAGCTCGCGTTATTATTTTTAAATACGAGATTTGACTTTTAACGTAATTCAATAATTCTAAATTATTAGAGCTGGTTTAGCTGTTCAAATTTTGAACTGTACACGAAAAAGTCTCGTAACTATTAATTGTTTACCTTTAATTAAAATTTAATTTTTTTGTTTTTATACTAGAAATAATTAGCCACGTGGTATTATTATAAATTCATCACTAATTGGCATCGCTAGAGTACGTTAGGAGAATAATACGTCCCTATTTTGTATAATCGATAATAATCAGACGTTCAATTTGTTAGCTGGATGGTAAACTGTTGGTCAAAGCTGGAAGCCATTGAAATGAAACTTGTCAACCAAATAGGCTTATACGCTGATACATTGCTACCTGCACTAGCACAATATGGTGTCGAGAGGTTTGTAATTGCGTTGGTAGAGGGTTTTGTCAACATTTTAGTCGACAACTCTGGTATTAAGTCTAATGACACTCACCAAGCTTTTTATTCTACACAGCAAAGGTAATAAAACAGCTTGTTTCATTAAAAAAACGTTTATTGCGCGTTTTATTTTGCCCTATTGTAAATGTTGTTTACTTTGTTATTAGGTTAAAGGATCATGAATATTAGATGTCAGTCAATCTTCACATTTGAGAAGATATATATTAACGTAAAACGAAGTAGTATGTAGGAAAGATCTTCGTGTACTTGCGATAAATACTGTACATGTAGAGAATTTATGACTCAGGGGACAGACAACAATCTTTAAATTTGCCGTCGTGTAAAACGCTAAATAAAATCTAATCGATTATTTTCTATAACAAAAAAAAAATATACGCTATACAAAATCGGAAGAACCTAAGTGTTGATAAAATCCGCCGCAACAGCTGCCCAAGGCAGAAGGTACGCCATTTCGTCACCGACTCGTACGCACCGATATAACTATACGAGCGGTTTTGTTCGCGCGCTAAGCGAACGTCGTACACGGAGATAGTTCACGACGCGAGCGTCCTATTGACCGTTTTAGATTTTTGTATTTAAGTTGACAAAGTGGATCCCATCGAGTGGTTATTTCAGTTTAGGATGGGTAATCGAAGTCCGACAGCTGAAATCCGGTGAATATCGTGGTACCATATAGGCGTTCAGCTAGTATTTTCACTTAAACGTGACGTCTGGGGTGACGTTCTGATATGCTATCGCGCGTTGTCCGCACGTATGGACACGCCGCGTTTCTATATTTCTCGTCGATTTTTAAGAATTTCTGGTAGTAATTTTTTACCAAAGGAAGTTTAACAATAGCGACCAATCTGGTCCGAAGTAATGCCTTAAGGCATTACTTACATTACATTAGGGTATTGCCAATACCGTAAAAAAAGGGACAATGAGGCATAAGATGCAGTGGAACGTCGTGGTCTTTGCGATGGCAAGAGGGTGGCAAAGGGCAGTTATTTTTATAAATATTTATAATTATCAATAAACGTTGTTGTAAAGGACAGTATGGCGATGGAATGTCCAGTCATAGTTCTAATAATGAAAAAAGATCGTCGTATTATTGAAAATAAACGATGGCACCCCCAGAGACTGATATTATACTGAATGGCTTGAGAAGACAGTGGGTGTATTGCCGATTTATATAAAACTGACTTTAAATCGTGTAATAGTGGAAAAAATTCATCCGGAAAGAATAACACTCAGCAGACGAAACGGTTAATAAAATAACGGCGAAATAAACCGACAATTTTTTATGGTTACCTACAAACATGATCGAGGAATATTTCAAGAAAAATCTTTATTATTTTAATTATAATTAAATAATTGGAAGTATAAGAATGCTTCTTAAACTACCAGTACAAGAATAAAAAATTGAAATTATAACCCATGATTTCAAAATGCGTAAGATTCATTTTCATGTTTGTTGTCTCATCTGCCAAATAACAATAAATTTATAGGCTTTATAGAAAGAACGGAACGATTAATTTCCCCTTTTAAAATGACAATCGAATGCCGCCATTAACGTTTCTCCTTGTCGAGAAACGCAGTTTCATATCATTAGATACGTTTTATTAGGGGTTTGTCGTGGTAACAAAGTCAACAAAATTACGTGTACTTGAGATACAAATCACGTGATATGAACGAAAAATGAGTGCCACAATCAAAATATGAACGATATCCGTACACCCGGCGATGACTTAAGGGATTATATCTATCGAGAATTTTTTTATTTTATTTTAGCTTAAACGACGTATCTTAAAAATGATATCCAAAAGGAATTTTATGTGGAAAAATGTTTTTTCTATATTTCAAGCTGATTTCCGTAACAACTTTAAAGGCCCGCAAACACATTTTGAAATATTAAACGAGTTTTTCTCAAAACCATGTTTTTTTTAAGTTAGTGTGCAATATAACTCGGGCAATTTATATTCGATCGACTTGAAATTTTAACTATAGCTTCTTAGATAAATTATCTAGGGCGGTATACACGGATTTAATAATTAACAATTATATTTTTTATTAACAACTTAAGGACAATTTTTTTGTTTAAACTAGTGACATTTTGAAATAATTATGTGTACCGTTTTAGAAAAACTCATAAAGATGATGAAAATCATTTTTTTTATTGTAGATGCTGTTGAAGGGTCGTTATGTTGCTCACCGTTTGAGCTGTTAAAAAAGTTTGTACTTGACAAGCGGCCACGCCGCCATTTTTATACTTAAAATAAAAATTATTTTGTATACCTAATTATGCGTAGAATAAGCTTTTCAAATTATTTTTTAATTGCTGAATAACCAAAAAAATAATTCTTAAATGTCGTTTTTCGATAATCTCAATAGATATAACCTCTTAAATTTTCCAAACATAGCGCACCGCTAGAAGGTAGGATCTCGCACAATCTTTTCCTCCCTCGCCTCTATCACAGCTATTTAGGATTAGCTACCTTCGTCCTAAACCTCCACTTGACCCGATCTCCCACATCATCCACGCACACATCTGCAGTTCTCATATCATATCCGCATTCAACCATTTCTTCGGTTTTCCTCTTCTTCCTTTAACGTTCATTTCCATAATAGATCTTTTTGCTTCCGAATTTTCTCTCCTCATAACATGCACAAACCATCTGAGTCTATTCTCTCTCATCTTATCTACTATCGACGCTGCTCCTATGCCTCCTCTTATATATTTATTTTTATCACCCCACTCATCCATCTAAGCATTCTCATCTCTGCTCTACTTTCTTAGTGGGATCTCACTCAATAAAAAGACAAAAGAATGTATGGAGCTCAACTAAGTATACTTAAGATAACACAAAAACCTAATAACACTCTGGACGTAACGCAGTGCTGGAGCAAAACGTTCAATCGTGACCACAGACGCCGAAAGATAAAACGAAAAAACCCACCCACAACCATTGTTAATAACGAGAACGGCAACAACTACATAGATCAATCCAAATTTAGCACCCAGTATTTCAAGTCGATGTCCACTGTTACATATATACTGAAAACTATCGTTTCACATTTGTCATATAGCAATTGTCATTTATTAATGATAATCTATACTAATTTAATAAAAATATGTTCCGAAAAAGGGGTCATCGATGTTTTTTTTTTAATTGTGGTAAAAGTACGCGAACAAAAGATAGACCTAAACTTTATCGATTTCCTAAAAAGAAGGAAATCCAGCAATAATGGATTATAAATTCAGGTAAGATATTCCAATAATAAAAGTAAAACACGTTTTCATCTCAAATTTCAAATGTTTTATAGGTAATATGGACTTGATTCATTTAGAAACCGATGAAATTCATAATAAACTTATATGTATCAAATATTTTCAAGATTCCGATTTCGCTAGTGATAATAAAAAATATTTCAAAAAATCATCAGTTCCAATATCATATAAGGAAGATAACTTTCTGTACGTCCGTACTTCAATAAAATTATACACAAATAAAAACATAATACTAAATATTTCTCTAATTACTTCAATTTTAAGCCATTCTTCTTCATCAAAATCCTTTTATATTCCAATCCCAACAAAATTTATTTATTAGAATCAACAACACTAATTTTTACTCCGAATACACAACAATTGATCAATGAGGCATCCAGTATGCTTAGTTACCAATCAATGGAACTCAGATTAAAACCAAAGTTTTTATTTACTAATGTAAAGGAAGACCCCGCAGGGGTACTCTGAAAAGAGGAACGGGCCTAACGAAAATGTTGAATATATCAACGGAAATAGAGACGGAAGGCATTAATATTGTCACAGTGGAGCAATATTTAGAAGAACCCTCACTAGAAGAGATTAAAATAGCGGTTGAAATGCTAAAAAAGGGAAAGCGCCAGGAGAAGATTTAATAATATCGGAACTTTTAAAAAAAGGGGGAGATACTCTTATGATAAACCTACAACAGCTGATAAATAAAATATGGAGAGAAGAAACAATACCAAAATCATGGCAGGTTTCTTTACTATGTCCAATCTATAAAAAAGGAGATGTAATGGATTGTCAAAACTATAGAGGTATATCCCTCCTTAACACATCGTATAAAGTTCTATCAAACATAATTTTAAATAAACTGAAACCGTATGCTAAAGAAATAGTAGGAGAATATCAGGCAGGTTTTACAGCTGGAAAATCCACGACTGACCAAATACATGTTATCAAACAAATAACAGAAAAGAGTCATGAATTCGATAAAGATGTGTACCTGTTATTTATAGATTTCAAACAAGCATATGACTCGATATCTAGAAGTAAGTTATGGAACGTAATGGTCCAACTTGGGATACCAGCTAAACTCGTTAGGATGGTGAAAGCTTGCATGCAAAACTCAAGGTGCAAAGTTAAATTCAACTCGGTAATTTCAGAAGAATTTACAGTGAACACAGGGGTGAGGCAGGGTGATGCCTTGTCCCCGGTCTTATTCAACATTGTACTGGAATCGGTAGTCAGGGAAGTACTACAAAGCAAGCTACAAGGTCTAAACATAGGGCAAGGAAAACAAATAGTACTGGCCGCCTACGCAGATGACATAGTGGTAATAGGAGAGACGGAGGATAGTCTCAAGAAAACGACAGAAATTTTAATTGATGCAGCGGAAAAGATTGGACTCATCATAAATGAAAACAAAACCAAATTCATGATTGTATCAAGGAGAGAACATCTACAAAATGCTATAACGGTTAAAAATTTGTTATTTGAAAGAGTTCGAAACTTTAAGTACTTAGGAGTAGATATAAACTCGCAAGCAGATAGCCACAAAGAAATCCACAAAAGAATTGCAGCTGGAAATAAATGCTATTTTTCACTAGTCCGATTATTTAAGTCCAAATTGTTATCAAGGAAAACAAAAATCAGATTATACAAGACCCTTGTTAGACCAATTGTATTATACGCATGTGGACCATGGGCGTCTACCAAGGCCGACGAAAACAAATTAATGACCTTCGAGAGAAAAGTCTTAAGAAGAATATTTGGACCAAAAATAAATGATGAAGGTGGATATGAAATACGGTCAAACACTGAACTCAATGATCTTTTTAACGAGCCCAATATAGTGGCTATTCTCAAAAGCCAGAGAATAAGGTGGGCTGGTCATGTCTGGAGGGCAGAAGGACAACTTATATCGATCATTACAAAATGGAAACCAAACAAAAAAAGGCCGAGAGGAAGACCTAGACAAAGATGGGAGGACAGAGTCAAGAAGGACCTCAAAATGCTAGGAGTACAGAACGGAGAAGAACTGGCAACACATAGAGAAAAATGGAAGGAGATAACGGAAGCGGCAATGGGCCTAAATGGCCTAAATTAAGCCTTAAAAAAAAAAAAAAAAAAAAATAAAATATGTGGAAATCTCCTCTACTCAATTCTAATATCTACGCAACATCAAGATATACATCCAATTTATCATTCATAATTACAATATTAAATTTAATTATTAGAACAGCCTTAATAATAACAATTTATCTTTCTAATAGACATCAATTCCATACTCTACATAATTCTCAGTATGGTAATAATAAAAAAAAACCTGTATTTATAATTTTAAATGGAGAAATTATTGTAATGAGTCAAGGGAATATATAAGTTATTTCATAATCGCTTCATGAATTATATGTAAAATCAATGAATATAAATTTACGAGGTTTTAATACTGTTTAAATCATGTCGTAATTGCTTTATATTTTACGTGTCATTATCATACAGTGGCCCGTAAGTATATATACAGATGAAATCTATTTTGAGTGTTTTGAATTTTCTTTTAATTACGAGAGTTACCATGTATAATACAAAAGAAACTGGATACAAAGCAAATTTTTTTACAACTCAATAGGGAATGTTTTAATATATAATATATTTTTAAACCTCAATAATAATTAATTTTTTAAGTAAAGTTTAACCTTTTATTATAATATTCATTCATATGTATTTATGTAATAAATTTTAATTAATCTCGAATATTCTATTTTTATTTATACGTTACATCAAAATATACAACCAATATAACAATAACATATATAATGCTTTTAGATTTATGGATAAAATGCATAGCTACACTATTAAATTTAATTTATAGAAAAGCTTTAATTGTCATGATAGTTCTTCCTAAATTACATCCATATTCTACTCCACCTAAGAGACAGTATATCAAATTTAAAAATAATAAGTAATTATTATTTCAATATTAGGATAATTATTGAACAAATAGAAAATATTTTAAGTAATTTAATATTCGTGTCAAAAATAAAATGAATAGTTCATGTATATAATTTGTACATGGTTTGAATATTATTTAAGTCATATCTATATTTCCTAATTTTGTACGTTTCAATGTCATACAGAGGAGAGTAAGTATTTGACATGTGTATGAACTCTCTTTGTGTAATTGAATACTATTTTAATTACCACAATTACAATGTTTAATACAAATTGTAAACTAGATTCATGGTACATTTTTTTAAAGCCTTATTAGGAATTTTTTAATATTTAATAGATTTTCAAACCTCATTATAAATTAATTTCAGTGGATAACTTTATATAAATTTATAAATATAAATATGTTTTTTACGTTAATATTTACAGCTAAGGTATCATTAAGCATATTCAAATTTTTTAAATTTATAGCAAAAATTCCAAATAATATTATACATTTAATTTATGGAATAATATTGATGGTAATGTTAATTTTCGACTTTGATGCGTAATTTAATAAAGCTCAATATTCAGTGTCACTTAAAATTTAACGTAATGATATTATGTAAAGACCTAACGCATAATCATTTTAATATATTGAACGCAACAATGTGTGACTAATGGTGTATATTATTCCTACATATATATATTTATGTAATAAAATATGTGAAAATTTCCTATACTCAATAATTATATCTACGCAACATCATATTATACAACCAGTATATCATTCGTATATATAATGTTTTAAAATATATGGATAATATTCTTAATTTCGATATTTAATTTAATTTATAGAATAACTCTACTTGTAATGATTGTTCTTTCTAATAGTCATCAATTGCATACTCTACATAATTTTCAGTATGCTAATAATAAACAGATATTAAGTAAATACAATTTTAAATGGGGATATATATTGAATGAATCAAGGAGATATTTAAGTAATTTAATATTGGTGTCATGAATAATATGTATAATTAATGGATATAATTTTTACATGGTTCTTTTATTGCTTATGTCATGTCTTAATTTCTAACCTTTTTTGTGTCATTATGATACAGTCGGTAGTAAGTAGTAAAAATTCAATTACACAAAATAAAGTTCTTAAAAATAAAAATATATATATATATATATATATTTATAATTTTATGAACTCTGTTTTGTGTAATTGAAATTTCTTTTAATTACGACAAATCCCATGTATGATATAAAAGAAACTGGATTGATAGTACATTTTTTTACAGCTCAATAAAGAATATTTTAATATTTATTAGATTTTCAAACCTCATTATTTATTAATTTTCGGGGTTAATTTTATATAAATTTATAAATATAAATATATTTGTTATTTTGGCATTTACACCTTAAAGTCATTAAGCGCATTCAAATTGTTTAAATTTATGGCAAAAACTCCAAATAATATTTTTAATTTAATTTATGGAATAATTTTGATAGTAATGTTAGTTTTCTACTTTGATGTGTAATTTATTAAGGCTCAAGTTAATTGTCTTTATTAATATAACGTAATGAAAATATGTAATGTCCTAACGCATTATTATTTAAATAAATTGAACGAAATAATTTGTGACTTATTAAGTATATTATTAATTCATATATATATATAATTATGTAATAAAATATTCCAAATTTTCTTATATTCAATTTTGACATCTACGTAACATCGTAATATAGACCGAATAAATCATGTGCATATATAATGATTTCAAATTTACTGTAGAAATTCGTAGTTATAGTCCTTAATTAAATTTATAAATAACTTTTATTACTATTATAGTTTATTCAAAAGATAACATTCGTATCTTCTACCGAAATCTTGGTTTTGTAATAACAAACTATAATACATAATTTTAATTTTAATATTGGGATATGAATTTAAAAATTTTATGGAGATATTTATATAATTTAATTATTGAGTTACAAATAAAATGTAAAGTGAAAATATAAGATTTGTACATGGTTTGAATATTATTTAAGTCATATCTATATTTCCTAATTTTGTACGTTTCAATGTCATACAGTTGATAGTAAGTATTTGACATGAGTATGAACTCTCTCAGTGTAATTTAATATTATTTTAAATACTATAATTACAATGTATAATAGATATTGAAAACTAGATTCATAGTAAAATTTTTTACAGCTTAATAGGGAATGTTTTTATACATAATAGATTTTCAAAACTCATTATTAATTAATTTTAGTTGATTGCTTAATATAAAATTATATATATTGAATACTTTAATATTTACAGGTAAAGTATCATTAAGCATATACAAATTGTTTAAATTTATGGCAAAAACTCCAAATAATATTTTTAATTTAATTTATGGAATAATTTTGATAGTAATGTTAGTTTTCTACTTTGATGTGTAATTTATTAAGGCTCAAGTTAATTGTCTT
>JAIPRN010001466.1:0-27200 GCA_025469175.1 Geopemphigus sp. TES_GeoC_2020
TGAAATCTTCCACGAAACATTAAACACTTAAAACGACTATTAGTATTCAAACAACTATATTCATACAAGATGTTTATAAAATATTCGAAGTACTTGTATAGTATACAAAATACTTCGCGGATATATTAGTATCGTAAAGTATTCGAGTATTTTATTTTCTAAATGATCTTTGTAATTATTTTTCCCTACAAATGTATAGCATTCGAATATACATGCATTAAAAATGTCTGAACAAGTATATTTTTAACAAGTAAACGAGACAGAACGAAACGTGATATATTACGTAACAGGTTGTGGAACACGGTGGCTTAACGATTGATAGAACTTGTATATTATACGAAACCCCCACGACGCGTCTGTTTAAAAATATGACAATTTCTCTGACGGATCGAAGCCAGGATCTCTCCCATGTTGCGCGACCCTCATATTTCAAACGCCGTAACCATTTAATTTAGATCTATTCAACGATCACTCACGTGCAGTCATTCAAAGCGCAATGTATAATATAATATACATAGGCACACAAGTTTATAATATATGTATTATATTACGGATTTGCTCAAAATTGTATTTACCAATAATTCAGTACAGCGGAATAACGTAATCTGCCACATTTAGCCGTCTCGAATATTCGCGTATACACATATACGTATAACTACTCTCATGGGTAACCTTATAATTACACCTTCTTCTTTTCATTAACTTGTCGGTCCATTAAGGACCATAATCCTCTCTCTCTCCCAATCTCTTTCTCACTCTCTTTTACTATCGCAAATTATAGTATCAAAACAGCGTTCAAATATTTAGGCCCGTCACTTCCTCTGCCATCCAATGATCTTTTTGTCAGTATTCTTTACCAATACTTTCTATATTATCTTATATAACCTCCAAACATGATTTAATAGATGACGTTTTTTCCAGAGGAAACATATTTAACTTATAATTTAACTTCTTCATAGCTTAATATGAATTTACATAATTGTTGAAATATAATGTTTAAAAACAAATCTTCGAATAAACAAAAAATTAAACTTCGTAATTGTATATCTTTACTCTTTACGTAGGTCTACGTCCAATGTTAGATTAAACCTCCTTACATAGGTTTACGTCACCACTTTATAAATTGGACAAGCGCGAGCGCTATTTTCTGTTACAAAATATAATTGTAGTTAGTCTTTTTTTAAACATTTTCCCAGTAGGAAAAACTACACAAAAATTTTAGTATTTCGCGATATTAGTTTTAGAATTTTATTATAACAAAACGAACCATAATCTAATCGGAACGATTATATCAAATTCAAATGCAAACCTTATTGTAAATGTTGATTAATGTTAGGTATTATCGTGCGACTCTTCTCGAAGTTACTCGTCCGACTTACCGACGATTATTTCCCTAATTTCTCCGTTAAAATCTTATCCAGTTATTTATATTTTATATTATACGACCGTATTTAGAACAGATTTATCCCATCTTGGTGCAAATCACGACTGATAACATATTACGACCAAATTCACCTACAAACTACCACAATATATTCTGGGGCGTAGTACGTTTAAAATATTGCGACGATAACGCGGCATATTCCGTAACTTAATTTTTATAATATTTGTAACGTTCGTTATCGACAATAGTTGACACGTTTTATTCGTCCAGGAAGTGAGTTTAATTTAAGGAAGAAGAGCCCCTTGATAATGAACGTTTTAAAGAAAAAAACATCTGGATATACGGTTTATGACTATGAAGAACGCGGGTTACGATTAGGTAGTCCGTATTTCGTATATTTTCCCGTCAAACTGAATGTTGACGACCAAAAGCGATAATAACGTCGTGCGGTATGTTCATACGAGCCCCCGTCCGAAATAATTCGCAAACGTCCAAGATTTTCGTTTCTAACCAAACCCAACGCCGTCGGCTCCAATATCCCTAAGCGACCAAAACGAAACGAAAAAACCGGTCGAACGCCACCTGGCGCGCGTACACGTCCACAAGAACGGACAACGTACTCGAAAAACGAGACAACACGCGTACTACACACAGCTCGCCACTGTGCGCGTGGCCCCGTTAACCGCGAGCGCGGCCGCCGGACGGGAAACCGGTCAACGGTTTTGTGGGTCAACCACGACGCCAATGGACGGTTGTTCCACGTAGCGGAATGAACGGTCGCGACGCCTTCTTCCCGATTTCCGCGCAGACCCGCGCGACCGAGAACGGCCGACCAGCCGACAGTTCCGAGTCCGTCCGACCGGATACGTATACGTTATTACACAGCGTCGTACACGGTCGCCGCAACCATCGCCGACCGTTCAGTCCACACGCAGCGTATGTGGCGCGGATCGTCCGCGATAGTGTGTTTACGAATCGACGTAAACCGCGTGCGCGCCCGGGTGCATTATAACAACGAACACTGGGGCCCGCGGCGAATCGCAGCGCACGTCCGGCGGTGATGCGGGTGACCGTGTCGCCGACGTTCACGTTGGTAATTGTGGCGGTGCTTGTCGTGATCGCGTACGGAGAAGACGCCCCTATCACCACCACCGACATCACCACCACCACCACCACCAGCACCACCACCACCACCACCAGCACCACCGCAGCCACCAACGCCGCGTCTGCAGCTGACATTCAGGGCCGGGGACACTCCAAGAACGTGATGAAAATGAACCCGTACATGTTAATACCGCAACTGATCGCGTTGGGCTTCGCACCCATCGTTTTGGCCAACCTCAAAATGATGGTCATGTCCGCGCTCATGATCAACAACATGGCCCTGAACGCGGCTATTTTCATGACCATCAGGAACATGGTGTTTGGGCCTCGGCCTAAAGTCAAGTACGTAAACTACGGTTATCGCGAACAGCACCATCACGGTAAAGGGGACCACCATCGCAACAGACAGGCCGAACATGAGCAACACCGGCAGGATCAGCGGCAACAACAGTCGTGGGACGAGACGCAATCTACGGTCCGACGCAAGAAGACAGTCTCGTGATCTAGGTACGAACGCGACGGGCGTTTATCGTTTGATTTATTGCTGGCGTACGTTATTTTGTCATTGTATTTAGACACCGTCGACTAGTCCATTCTATTTATTTGCTCGTTCGGAAACCGATCGTACTTCGGTGTCATACGTTATGTTATTAATATTTATTCCGCGTTTGTGCGCGTGAAACGTACACGCCTAATATCGTACGCAATACAAGAGCAACGTTTCCTAAAGTGCCGTAAAATTAATCGCTATTTAACATATCTATTTATACGTTATGACTAAAGCGAAAACTTGTAGCTGTAAAAATCACTTAATACACGTGCACTTAAAAAGCCAGAAACGTACGTTAAGAGCATTCGCTTAAAATTAACATTTACCGATTTTTGTTTATAATTAATTACGGACGTTTTTACATTTTATTATGGCAATTTATCATTTTTGTAACAATAATATTGGTCTATGAATTGACGCGACATAACTTTTACCCCTTGAAATCAATGAAGTGACCGTCTTGTTCTTAGATTCAAATATTGGACGCTCGGCTAACACTTTATTCGGTTGGAGAAAAAGGTTTACGATTGAGGTACAATTTGATTTTTATTTTAAATTGTATATTAATTCCCTTACAAACGTTTACTCTTCGTATTTATTTGTTTGCAATATTATTCGTGTATCTGTCCGTGCTACCAGGAATAGTTTTTTTTCTATGGAATACGAGAGACACAATTTTGTTTTTAATTATAAGATTGGATTTGAAATTATTCGATCTTTTCGTTTTTCTTCTCGTATAATTGGTGTCGAAACTTATAAAATTAATATTAATATTATCTCTCCGTGAAAATATTTAAAAAACACTGCAGCTACTATTCAATACTCCACAGTAACGTACTTTCTGAGTCCATTTTCTTTTTACGCTTACAATAAATTAATTATTTATATATTTAACGTTTAATTTATATATACGTGTTATGTATAATGAAAAGTCATAATAAAAAATATATGTAAGTCTATCTCACGTTTTTTATTTATGTCCTGATAAATAACACAATTTTTCGTTTATAATCAAATTATAATCAACACGCGTGGGCGCTAAACACCCAAAATCGTTTGATAAAACTACACAGAGAAAAAATTTAATATTATACAATATATGTATTCGTTTGTCAACAATTTCATATTCCAACGCCGATTACAAATCCAAAATTTAATTTCTATTCTCCATTTTTTTTTTTTTTTGGAAGTCTTCTAACGAAGTAACTTACCATCATTCACCCCCAGAATACACCCTAGAGACAACCCCGTGAACATTTACCGCTTTAGATTATTCAAATTAGGGAGCGTCGTAGAATAAATTCCGTTCACGTATTTAAATAGTTTAAAGAAAAACCATCGCGAACATAATATACATATTTTATGTTATATTTATACTGTCTATTTATATGGTATATATTATTTTATACAAAAATACATTTATCGAATCTCTCAAATTTTATAATTTATAGTTATACGTTGATATTTGCAATTATACGAAAAAAATAAAAAATGTTTATACATTATAATATGTATATATTTAATTAAGCTATTTTTTTATTCGACGTTAATTTTTTTTTCTTTAATGTTCAACCCTAAAATTGGTTTTGTAGTCTCTCCACTCCTCCTTGCTACAAATCAGTCTCTTTAATTCGGTGTAATTTATTATTCCCTCGTTAGAAATCATCTGCTTAATGTATGATATTCTCAGTCGTCCACAGCTTTTCTCACTATTTATGTTTTCTTCTATTATTCTATATAGCATAGTTAATTTTCGTGTCTCAGTACGGGTCCAATCAAGCACTATCGTCTATCTTTTCAACGCCACATTTCGAAACTTCTAAAATGATTTTGTTCTAACTTATGTAATACCCGTGTTTCTCATCCAAATAGCACTATATTCCATACATACACTTTTATGAGATATGACTTCACACCTATATTTATTTTATTAAAGAATAACAATTGTCTCTTGTTTATTAATTAATTCGTTAATTAATTAATTACTTCGCTCGTATTTTAAGGTCTTGGATTTATTTCTACCATATACTTTCAGTCTAGGATAATTTTACTAATTAGGTATTTATAGTACTCAACCTGACCAAGGACACGGTTGCCGACTTAGATACTTCATATGTGTTTTACTTTTGAACACAAACTACTTTAGTTTTTACCAGTTAATAAACAAATTATATTTTTAGAAATATTCCGTCATCTTTACTAACACTTTTGCCAAATAATTGGATAAATATATAAATTCGTCATTGGCTTTTATATTATTCGATATATACAAATAATTATTTGTCGGTGCCTAATAATGTGACGAACAATTTGTATTTATTCTAAATCCAATAAAAGGAAACACCGTTCATTTCATAAAATTTTAACTACTAATAAGTAGTAATATGTGTCGCCGTAAAATATAAAATTTAATATTTTAAAATTTTAAAATTAAATTTATTCGTATTTAGTATATCAAAAAAAAAACCAATAAGATATGACACTCTAAGTAAATAAAATTTCTAAATACGAGAATAACTTTTAAATCTCCTAAGATACAATAGATCCTATTATATCTAAACTACTACATATCCCTACTCTAAAATTATTAATAAAACGTTTCGTACGCAAAATAAGAATGTTAACTATAAAATATGTATATTTAAAAAATACCATAATATCGTTGCGATCAGATGTGGAGAAAGTCGTATAAAATGTATTTAAGTTTCACCGCGAAACATTATTATAACATATATATAACGCGTCAGGACCTACATATACCTATACTAGTTATATGTCTAAAATGATATCCACTAAATAGTAATTTAACAACATTCGAGCGTTTGTTTTTTTTATTGTTTTTTTCCGTTAATATTATTAATAAAAGCCTACTCTTTTGGCTACAAACAAATGTAGGCACTTCTTTCGACTCTAAAAAATGCAAACAATACCGTTAACACGTGTTTACGATTTGTTTCTATTTATTATTCCTAATAATGGAATTTTTTATTTTATTTATTTATGCGTCACTATTGAAAGTATTTCTCACACTTATATATTATTTAAAGATATTGTAACCCCAGTAGACATCAAGTTTCTGTTTTTCGGTTTCATTGTTAACGCGCTTTCGGTATTAAAATATTAATTATTACTGCTAAATTCTGTATATCCACTCTACTCTTAAAAATACTATATTCCTTAAAGTACCCTCTTAAATCCACCCCCGTAAGGTTATATTTATAACGTTTTTAATACACATGTATACAAAATTCGTTTCAAATAATATGTGAACACTTTTAAAATATTTTTTATTTCTTAAATAGTGTTATAAAACATTTATGTAAAAGTATTCAACTATTATTTAAGTATTCGAATACATATATTAAAAATGATTAAACAAATTACTTTTTAAAAAATGTTATATACATATCAGGAGGAGTAATTATATCAAAAATACTATAATAACGAATCAACTTTTTTTATTATGTACCTACTTATTTTATTTATATAAAAATGTATAAGTTACGAGTAAATCATGACCTCTTATTCTTAGTGTTAATTTACTAATTCTGAAGCTCTCTATCTTTCTCGTCAACGAACTCGATATTTAGTATTTATCCGAAAATTCTCAAAAAGGATTTATCAACTTTTAATTACTTTTCTTAAGCTTAAACATTTTTTTTCGAAGAAACGACATTTGTCAATAATTTAAATATTTATAAACATAACTAATTCGGTTTAAAATCACCCAAAATTTAAAACCAATAATAATAAAAATCTATTATTCTAACTCTGTATTTTGGACATTTTAACATTTTTCGGTATTTCTTACTTAAAAGTAAATATATTTTCAAATTTTTTGACCGAAAACCTAGACATTTAATGAAACAATAGATCTATCGTATATTATTTTAAAAAATTTTTTTTCGTTAATTATGTTAATTTTTAACTTACTTTATCACGAGTAGACTGCGATTAGTGCATGTGACATCCCTTGTGTGTGGTATTCCGTTGGCGACGTCTGTATTGTACAGTATTGTCACCGTTTATTTGTATATTTTTGGTCTTTGTTTTGCTAATTGATAACTGAATATTTAATATTTCGTGTTCAATTATTTTCGTGATATTAAAAATTATTTATTTTTAGCTGTATTATTTTATACGTGTTTACCTTCTTTGGTTCTGAACCGTATCGTTGATACTTTCTAATTTACAAGATGCCGACACTACCTCCAGTGAGACGAACTTTATTGTTATCGGCTCGGCGTGCCCAATAACAGCGCCTGCCATTTCGTCGAGGTACTCAAAATCCGGTCATATTACAACACGAAGATTTCATGCCCATCGCGAGTCGACGCAGTCAACTGCTCAGTTTGAAAGATATGTTCAGCGCAGTTATTATTATTAATTAAACATAATTATTCAAGTTTCTACATTAAAATTCCCTTTTTTAAACGAGTATATACCGCGTCTTATTTCATATTTTAAACATTTTTCCAACACGATTTATGTTGGGTTTCGACAAAACGATTTCAATTAACGACTGACTATAAATTATCAACGATTATAATAATTATAATAAATGAACCCCATTCCGTATATACAGAACTTGTGCTGGGGAATGATATTAATATATATGGTTACGCGCATATCTTTCTTTAAATGGTACTAAAAAAAAAACAAATATTCCGTTTGTACCACCAAAAAAAAAATACCTGTACTTTTGATGCGATAATATACTGCTTAAAAAAAACTTACAACAGAAATATAAAATATATTTTTTACAGGTATATGGCCAAAGTCAATCTTGGGTTATTATTCAGATAATTTCTCATTCTGAGTTTTAAAATTAGTTCTTAAAAAATTTAACTTGAACGAAGTACTATATTTAAAACTTCAGTTAGAAGTATAATATATAGTTAATTAAATTTTTTAATTAATTTTTAATTTAATTTCCTGTATCAAAAGTAAAAATAAAATTTAGGGTTTAGGTTTATACGGCTAAACATGGTAAAAATAACGTTCGAAGATTTCTTGCTTTGACAAACTTTTGATACTTGGCTAGTTCGATTTTAATTCTGTCAAAAATTATAGAACCATTGATATCTTTTCTAGAGAATAGCGGATTTCACGAATTATAATTACCTTCAATATCAATATATAATTTATTAAAATGTTCTTATTTTACTTATTATTTTTCCTTTATTGCCTATAGCACAATTTTAGAATAAATTTTAATTATTAGAAGACACCTCTGTTTTTCCCTATAAGATATATTAAAGATTTTTAAATTGTTTACGAAATTACAATCGAACCAACCAAAACCACACAATTTTGTCAGAATAAACGATTTGAATAAATATATCGTATCTCTTTCTCTGAATTTCCCTAAATAAATTAATGGGCAGTAAGTTAATAAAAAAGATTATACGTGCCAATAATAATGTAAATGTCAAATATTTTGACTTTTGGACATTTTCTAAAAACCTTTACAACCTCCATAAATATTTATCTAACAACATTAAATTGTAAAAAATATCATTCGCTTTATTTTAAGAATAATGATGTACTTAACAATATTAGTACTGCTGCATTTAAAATTTGTATGACAAAATGAGTAAATTCTCTTTGAGAATGCTATCTGATTAACGATTAATTGATTTTTTAAAATCTAAAATTTTGTTTATTTAAAAAGAATTAATATTACGCGATGATGATTTGAAAATTGTATAGTTTCGACTACCTATGTAAAAAACTGACTACTAAAAAATTTATATCAATATCTATAAAGGCAATATTAAAACCGTTTATTCCCACCAAATTACATATCTTCATCGATATCGGTAATACGCTTTATTTTTTTTTATTTATTAGCTTTTAGAATTAATAATAATAGCTCGACAATTATACATATTAGATCAAATTAACAACTATACACACAATTGATAATAATAAACAAATTAATAATTATATATAAATGAGCATAATAGAAATATAACGTAAATAAAAAAAAAACCAAAACAATTATATAATAAAACCAGCGTTCAAAATAAATGAAATAACTGAATATATAACTTTTTCGAACCTAGAATCGAGGATAAAGAAGAAATCGACAGGAATGTTTTGAGATTTAAGGTAATACAAATTATATTTTACAGTAAGGAATATGTCCCACCTACCATAACCCCCAAGTATATCTCCGCAGTAAACAAATATTTTTAAATGCTATTTTTTAACAATTATCATTAACAAAGTTCCAATTTTATGATAATTTTAAACATTTTTGTTGACGTTATTTTTCTACTTAATTAAAAAAACATATTTAAATTGAGTGAAAATTAACGGAGTTATAAATCAAGATTTCAATATCTGTTATGTTACAAAATACAAAATACAGCCGATTATTTAAAATAACTAGATTAAATGTAATCTTAATATAGTCCATTTTAATTTTGTCAATTTAAAAAGTTTTGATAATTTGTCATTAAACCCGGTTGAAAAATATAATGTTAACATAATTGCTATGAAAACAAAATTAAATCGTCCGAAATTATGGAATTTTCTTACAGATAACTGTCGAAAAACTACATTAACAAATATTAGTGTTTGTTCATTGCGTAGATATTTAAGTGTTAATGTTACGGGACATACTGTAAATAATATGTGATATGACTTATAGACATATAAAGACTAACGTGTTGTTTTTGTACACGCGTGTGCGAGCATTTTACAATTTTGCAATTTTCAACGACCTTCTCCTTCTCGTATTATAATAACAATAATATATATATATATTTTATTGTTGTATACGATTGTTGTAGCCGAATGTATACTCATTTCAATACAATATGTACACAATTCAACACGAAATATCCTACAATATATTTCTATTATTAACTGTTCAACGAAACCGATGAAACGTTTTCACGATGTATTTGTTTATTCGTTCGACTTTTTTTATTTTCATTATTATTATGACAAGAATAGTCCCAAAAATTATGTATAGCGTACTTTAATTCTTGTGCAACCTAACATAGTTGGCCGATTTTAGTCTGTAAAATGAAGACTAATGAATATTTTTGTGTTATAACAACGTAGAAAGAAACAAGTCACGATAAAAGTGTGCGAAATTCATACCACTTTAAATGAAGAGTGTGGTACGGATACTGTGGATCGTAACACAATGCAAAGATTGTGTCAGCAATTCCATTTAGGTCGTATAAACGTTGAAAACAATCCCCACTCCATCAACAGACAAAAATAAAACAAATTATGACTTTTACCTACGATAAACACGAAATAATTGTCATAAATCGAGTTCCAATTGGCCATAATGTAATTAGTGACTACAACAAATTTATTCCTTGTCCAAAAATTGGGACCAGAAAAATCATAAACCCTAATACCATCTGTGTACGATATTCTACTACTATATATTTAATTTTACATTTATACAGCTCGTTTTGTGACAATATACACCCTATTATATTTAATTATTTGTCCAATAATAAAAATAATTTTTAGAAATCAATCTTATTTCTCTTTGAAAAAAGAGAGATCGTAGTAAAATGTTTATGATATTTAATGTATAGGCACAAGTTGATAGATTTGACATATATATAATTATACATAGCTAATAATAGTATAAATGAACCACATCAAAATTACTTGACTAATTTCTCGTTTTCGTTCTTTAAAAATTAAACCTAATATTTAAATTGTTGCTTATAATTTACTTGACATAATTTATCGTATTTTTAACAGAAAAGACGAATTAAATCGCAACGAAAATTGATATATTATATAGGGCACAATATTTTGGACGTAGCCATTTTTCACTGTGCGAAACTAATTTATTAAGTATTAAAGTATTTGTAACGAAAAAAATACCATCGAAATCGGCTAATACAAAATGATTTAACAAGCGAAAATGTACGTGACCTTCATGCGCACAAAAAAATGTGTTGATTATTTAGATAATAGTAGATTTATTTGCAAACAAAAGAAAAACATATGTAACTCAATGGTACTATTGTTAGATTTAATAAATAATAAATATATAAAATAAAAAATAATAATGTATCGTAACGCTCGAACTTATTCCTAAAAAAGCTTGATATTTTTACGTAAAATCGAAAGGTTAAAATTATTTAATACCTCACGTTATACAAAAATTGTTATTATACTTGGTTTTAATAGTTGAACTATGCAAAACTCGAATTATTTGCGGAATATACAATTTCAGACTTTAAATATAATATATTTAATATATATATATATATATAGGAAGTTTGAAATAAACTTTTAATATTTTCTGATTACAGTACGCCATAGTACATAGTTTATAAATTATACGACCGTACTATATAATATAATATACAATACTGTACATTATTTTATTTCTAACCATAGATGACATGGAGTCTGTCGACGTATGTGTACCTGAAAATATAGGTATTTAATAGTGTTATACTACGGTCACTGTGGAAACGTTTGCACGAGGGGAGAGGATTCGATCAAAATGTATTATTGCTACAGATATGCTCAATGCGGTATCAGAATCTCAAACAGGTAAATATTATAAATATAATATCGATTATAAGTAGGTAGGCCAAAATACTATTTTTGCCACTTCATATAATGTATCGCAGTAAAAATCACGACTATATTAATATTTTCATTTCAAGTAGACTGAATTTATATGTATATATATTACTTACGTTATATGTATCTACATGTATTTAATAGTATTCTGTTAACTACATTTTAATTTTTAATTCGGTTAAAAAAATTTGGTTAATTAAATGTTTACATGTTCGAAAAAATCATTAACGTGGCCAATCTCCATATACTTATACAATATCCGTACACATTACAAAAATATATTAATTATACTTTTGGATAATAATTATTAAAAAAAATTGATATTAAAGTATATTTTGAATCGTGTTTGATAAATATTATAACCAAATAATCCAAAATTATTAATTCATTCTTTGATTGCGGACAAAACAACTTGTATGTGAACATATCAACCTTGCTGACTGAAATAGGTTGCAGTGATGAGAAGATGCTACATTGTCCTCTAAATCTGGTCCTATGTGTAATGAGATACATAATTGTCAACCTATTACAAATGAACCAAATAAGCATATCGATAAATTAATAGCTAGTTATCATTTTTAGTAAATATAACAATCAATACAGTTGTGAAAATCATGACAATAACGAATTGATACATTTTTGGATATATTGAAAAAAGTTGTCAAAATGTGGAGAATGAGTTATTATAAGTTACGCTGATTAATTTTGAACTATAAATTATTTATAGTTATTAACATGATTGGTTAGCTTGTCAGTGAAAATATCACAGAAGCATTACATGTCTATGTATTTGATACATAATTCGCATGATTATCATCGACTATACAAACAAGTATAAAACACCAAAGAAATTTTGTTTTAATTATTGTGGAGGAATATAAGATATAAAAAAAAATTCAAATATTTCGCATTACAACTCATTATATGGTTAGGCGTTTTAATTTATATAAGTTTGCAAACATTTTTATGTGTAGTTATTTCTACATTTCAGCATTATTTACATTCTTAACAGTCTCACTAAATATAAATAATGACCGTCAATACAAAAATTAATACATTTTTAAATTAAAAAATTTCTTCGAATTATCACATGCCTTATTAGTACAAAATACATTACAAAACAAATTTAGCGAATATTAAAAACAAAAACAAAACAAAATAATAAGTCATATAAATTATATTAAAACAACTTAATTTTAAATAAGCACCTTCTTTTACTTTGTTGAATGTTTAAAAAATATATAACAAATAAAAAATTATATATTAGATCAGTAAAAAACTCAATTTTTCTTTTATACAATAAATTTAATATAAATATAATTCAAGAAAACAAACGTAAAAATAGGAAATAACGAAATTAGTTTTGAAGGGAATAACGTAAATTAATATTATTTTTTGTGTGACGCTGTATAGACTTTCGATCTGCTAACTCAATGATACATAAATTTGGTCTTAGTGTACACAACCACGATATGAATTCGTCACAACTTGATTTACAGGAAAAATGCACAACCCAATCAGCGCAATTTTCTTCCAGCGCCGCATCACAACAAGACCATTCCTAATTGATTAAAAGTCAAACATGTACCATTAACATTAATTAAATTTTTCTTTCATCAACAAAACAACAAAATTAACTATAATCCAGTACTTACCATTACAACATAGTAGTGTAATGGCGTAGGTGAAATTTTCAATAAATCCAGATTAACTAACAACATGCAATCTGTAATAGTGTGCGGAAAATTGTACAAAATAATATGGCCATTAGTTAATAAACAACATTGTCCGTCAGGTAGTTTGGTTTCAACATTGAGGTCTTTGTGCTGAAAATTTCAATCTAAATATAAAATATTTGTATGGTCTATAATTTTTAAATAATGTTTAAGATTACATAGGAATACATATTACAAACAAAATTGTTGAAAATGAAAAGAATAAACATAACAATAAGTATAAAGTGTAAATTTACAATGGTTTTTAAAGTGAAAATTAATGTGAATTAGAAAATAAATAAAGCATAAGAATAAAAATGAATATTTAAAAAAGGTCCTTTTTAACTGATGTCATCATTAATCGTGTAATTTATGAAACATATAAAAATAAAATGTGAGTAAGAATTCAAGAAAATAAAGTAAAAAGTAAAATTAAGAAATAAAGAAATTGATATTTCAAAAACATATTGGTTTGTGACAAGCTGGATAGTTGGTAGAAGTATGAAGGTTTTTCCTGTATAACAGTTATATTCAAGAATAATCATTAATAAAATCTTCTAAAGAACTTTGGTAAATATAAAGTATCTAGTTATCTTAAAGATGAAGCCCAAGTATAATAAATAAATAACAAATCAAAAATATAAACATAATAAATATCTTTGAAATAAAAAGATTTCAATGTTATAACATTGTTATGTGATATTAATTGTTAATTATTTTTGTAATTGGTAGTTTAAAAATATATGTTTTATTAAAATGTATTATTAGAAATATACAAAATTGATATTCAGAATTATTAATTATAAAGGAATATCGTACTTCTTGTAAGAAAATTAATAACATTAAGGTCACTAAAAATATATTCGTTATAATAATTATAAATATTAAAATGATACGAATAAAGAAATAATTTAATATATTGTTATATTTTATGTATAAGGTCTAAATAACGAAAAATAATATGTCAATTAAAATATTAATTCACTTACTGCTATCATGGCATAGCTGAGAGCGTTGAACCATTTTTCTTCTTGACTACAATCAGCAGGTGCCAAAACTATTGGAGAACCAATCAACAAAATCTCTATGGAGTGCGGTCTATCACATGATATTTTTCTTACTCTTTTACAACGCCCAAATCTCAATGGTATAGATTCAATAGGTAACTTTTGATCTGGATCCTCAAATATATATAAAACATCTTCACTAAAATATAATTCTAAATTATTATTTTGTACAATTTTTATTATTTCATATTTGTTCTTAATACAAACAATTATACAATAATAACCTCAAACGCATAAATCTTGGTATCCATAAGGTTCCTTCTTTAACCATTAAAAATTCTTCTAAATGAGATTTCAAAGTATTTGAAGATTCACTTTCTTTGTAATACCACAACCATGTATAATATTTAATTTTCTCATTCTAAAAACAAAGAAAACAATTATGAATTTATTATAATAATAATAATATATTATTTTCTAAAATTTACGATTACTTTAGGTAATGAAATTTGAGATTTCACAGCCTCGTATAATTTATCATTATGGTCAACATTTATGACAACAAATGCATTATTTGGGTCATAATGTCCACTACGTCTGTAAGCATACTCTAGGCTACCAATCATCTCAAGAGCTGATTGCACATCTATTGCTGTCATTAAGGTACATTTTTTTGATTTTTCACTAACAAACACTGCGGTCTGCTCATTTGGACCTAAGGCTATTAAATCTAAACTTGTGAAATTTGCACTAAAATATACCTCTAACCGTTCAGTATGTACATTTTTTATTAAAACGCAAATTCGGATATTTGTAATGATTATAATAAGAGGAGATCCACCGGTGCTTAACATTCTATAAATCTGAAATAAAAATGTTAAACAATAGAAATATGCCAACAATAATACTTAAGAAATAAATTGTGACCATCATGTTATATACAGTCTACCTATAATATACATATTAAATGCAATAATTTCTGATCGTGTTTTGATCAACAAATAGCAACACCAATTTCCATACACCTCTTATAAACTACTAATAATTAGTTTTACTTTAACTGGTTTAATCATTGGTTCAGTTTAAATAAGAATCATTAAGAATTATTTAACATTTATTAAATTGTTCATCATTCAAAAACATATTTCATTCACATTGTTTTTTCCTAAAGCTTTTATGAAAAATCACTTATTATTTTCAAATAAATTCATTTAAAATGTCATCCAAATTTGTTGAAGCTAAAATATATAATCTTTGATTAAATGTTATTTATACAATTTGACAATAGGAAAACAACATAAAACTTAGAGGTGATTAAATGATTGTAGATGCTAAAAAAAGAATCTAGTGTCATAGATTTGTTTGCTAAATTGAAAAAACATAGATATATAATTTTATTATTTATACCTAATATAAATTTCAAAATATACCGTTTTTACAGATAATTTCCTTTTAAAATTTAAGGTTTTTGTTATTTTAATCAAATGTTAAGTATTATATTATGTATACACAAAAATTATTGGATCTTATATCATAAGAAAAATGTAAACGTTAACATATGATCTATAATATAAATGTTTCATGTTTATGGTACATTAGTACTAAACAGACTATATGGCATAGATCAAAAAAAAAATTTCAATATATGAAAAATTAAAGGTTTTAAGCAGAAAAAAATTTAATAATTTCAATAACTTTTTTTTACGTCCACTAAAAAATGTTTAAATTAATTTTTATCATTTATAAGTAATCAGTATACACCTCAACTAAATACTGTAACATTTCTGAAAAATATCGCATTTTTCATATTTTTTTCTATTTTAAAACTTAAAATATTCAATTAATTATGTATTATTTGTAATAAATACATAACAAATTAGACATAATATATCAAATTGATATATCAACAGTCATAAAATTATTAAAATTATTTTCAAGCAAAATATTATATATTTATAGATCTTGCACAAAATAAATTAATACTAGAAAATTTGAAAGTAGTCGGCTAAGGAAAAAATGTACCTATCAATAAAACCTTAAAATCTGAAACAATGCCACTCGATAGAACACAAGTTTAAGATAAACTGCACTTATAACATAACAACACAATAATCATTTGAATGTATATGTACTGACTTTATAAACAGATTCTTTGACCATTAGTGGCAAATCCTTTTTAATGATGTTGACGAATTGATAAGAATTCAGGTCTAAGTGTTCGCTCTGAACATTTTTGCATTCTTGACACGCTAGTTCCAATTGTATTTGTTTCAAAACGATTTGTTGAGATTTGAGATCGAAGTTAGATAAACCACTCAAATATAAAGATGGAAATTTTGGTATTTTTTTCTTGAATACCAACGACTTTGACAACGACGACAATGATGTCTCATTGGTCGGCAATGGATCCTCTTGTCCTTCGGGCTCCTCTCTCTCACCATACTCGCCAATTCGAATTTGAATTAGATGATCGCCATTTCCCGGTTCGACGACGTCTTCGTGGAAAGACACTCGTTTCGATCTAACCAACGGATGCATCTGTTTAGTGTTGGACCGATGGTGGACAATCGAATCAGATGCCTGGTGGACCGACATCGGTCAGGTGTATTAGAAACACAGTTGCATCAATGAGACGATAAATCCGTTGGTCCAACAAAACTAAACATAAAACGCATTACACTGTTTAAACAACGATAAAGAATAAAAACATAATTATGACTTTTCTTTGCTTCCAATAAAAACTAATAAATTCGGTCATGTGATATTATTTACTTAGATAAGTGATAAAAACCATGATAATTAGAACAATTGATAATAGTTAAACCACGATCCATTTAATGGATTGATTTAACCACGATTGTTACGCGCCAAGTGGTCATTTCACATCAGAGTTACTCAAACTGTTTACTGACCTAAAATAATTTCAAACAATGTAAGATATTACCACTTGCCGTTTTTAAAATACTCTCTAATTATTCCCATTTCTCTAAAATGTAAAACCACTGGAAACAGAAATAACAACCGATCGCGACTCACATGGAATGACAATAAGCTATTCCGTAAGAATAATACAATATAAAATGTAACTTACACGATACAACTGATCTTATATTATTTAGGGAAGATGCTCAATTATTAGACCCGTTCAGTTTGTATAAGCTTCAATAAATACATTTTATTGTAATTATTTTAATCAATTTATAATTTCTACTTCAAATTAAAAATGAGCAAAAATCACAAATAAATTTTTAATATCAATAATAGACGGTAATATCGCCAATTGAGATATTTTTCACATACTTGGTAAATCACTAAATTTAAAAAAATTAACGCTATATTTCCTGCACTCGTTACATTAAATTATAGCCCGCAAAGTACATGGCAGAATACGTGTTTATGAATATATTTAACATAATGATGCTGAATTTTTTGAGTAAAATTATTACACGATTAATATCTAATAAATAGAAAAACGGAATAACTATAATATGTATTTTAAAATAATTTTAAAACGTAATAATGTGTTTTTCGAACTTTATATTTCAGTAAACAAGTAATAATTGTAATTACTTTAAAAAATAAATCTTCAACTAAATATTTTTAACAAGTTCAACTATGAAAAATCTTTTACTAGTTCAGTTGGTAAATTTGGAAGGACGTAAATGTCATAACCTATCAATATTTAGGAAACCAAATAATATTTAAATTAATTAAATTTCTATATAAAATTATAAATATAACTATTTTATATATATATAGCAAATTAGTTTTTTATCATCACTATTAGCATACTTATTTAAATAATGCATAATGATTAAATTTATATCTAATTATATATATAATTTTAATCTCGGAAACGGCTCCAATGATTATCATGAAATTTAGTATACAGGGGGTTTCGAGGGCGATAAATCAATCTAGCTAGTTTCATTTATTGAAAACGTCGTTTTATCCGTGTTTTCAGGCAATGAAAAACGTATTATGTAATAATATATAAATATTATGTAATATTATTATTAGAATACAAAAGTAAATTTCATTTTCCAAATGAAAATCCTCGACATACCCACAATATAGTATGGAAGGAAGTATTGGATTAAGTATATTAAGTTATTATGTCGGTAAGATCAAAAAATACTATTTATATTTCATCAATATGTAATTCGTATCTAAATATAATTTCCACAAAACACGACTTACCAAAAAAAAAAAAAATTTCGAGCAAAGCCCGATATTATATATGATGTATTCCGTTATTAAAATTATATTAAGTTATGGGTATACCTTCATTATTTTTCACATTCAACAAATGGATCAAAAATGTCAAATTGCTAAAAATTATAAAATTCTAAATCATTTAGTAGATAACTGTAAAGTAAATCTTATATTGTTTGAAGTTTAATACAGCCCTAAACACATTTGTTTAAGTAGGCTAAAAGGCACATTATAATAATTTGTTTATATTATTAGAATAAATAATATATTTTGTTATTTAATCAAAGAATTTATATATATATATATATATATATATATATACACAAATAAATTAATTTTCATATTTTAAATATTTTAAATTAATTTATAAAATAAAATTTTACATTTTGTTAAAAATACCTAATTAAATGGGTTTGAATAGTTTTTTCTTTACAGATTAATAAATTAAATGTAAAAAAATTTAATAAAATAAAATGTTAATAACTATTTTATTTCCATAGGTTAGGTCTTTTACTCGTATTTTCATATGTAAACTTATCCTATTTATCTGTAGACTTATTAAATATTTTACAAATATCATTATACAATGTATTATTTTGAATCTGAAGAATTTCAACTAATTTATTACAAATTTCTGTATGTGTCCGGTTAATTACTATTATATTTTCTTCCTCGGTTGTTATTATTTGTATTTTCTCAATTTGATTAACAAGTATATGAATTTTACCTTTACATGCATAAACATATGAGCAATAAATAAAAATTATATTATAAATTATATCAATAAATATAAATATTACTGTTAATAATAGCCACATTTTTTATTAAGTGTTGAATATGGTCAAATTGTGTCGTTTTTAATGTTTTGTAATAGTCTAAAGCGTTTGAAACTTTTTTAGCCAAAATTTTGCTAATACTTAAAACTTGTATTAGTGTATGTGATTGATTTTCAAGTTTTTTTACTTCCCTATAAAATATTTTAATTATTCTTAATTTTATAATTTAATCTAAATTATAAAAATTAAATATTTACTCTTTAAGAGAATTAAACAATTTAATGGCTATATCCACATTCTCTAAATATTTATATTGATTTTGCATTACTTGTGATATTTTACTATTAGATTTTGCCAATTTTTGTTTTAATCCTATATTTTCAACCTATAAATGTAAATATAAATTAATACTATAATATATAAATAAGTTTAAGTTTTATTTTAAAATCAAACTGTATTTACTCGAATGGCAAATACTTTATTCGACAAATATTCCTTGTTATTAGTCAATACATTTACATCAAGTCTAGAACTACTATCGTTATTTAAATTATTAAATTTATCTAATGTTACGATTAAAGCATTCAATTGCATTTTTATCATTGATTTGTTAAGACGTTCAGTATTCAATTCGTGTTCTAACAAAACACTATGTTTTAAACAATTATTTAGACGATCTTTATTAGTTTTCATAGTTAACTAAAAAAATACAAAACAATTTCATTAAAAATAATTTATATCAGTACACTTATTCGTCAATTTTTAATTTTAACTGAAACTCAATAAAGGAACTAATAAAAACAGAATTATTAATAAGCAGTTGCTGTTCAAATTCGGGATTCATAAATCTTTAGAAATGCTTTTAAACTATATTAATTTAAATCCACTAAAAAATTTTAATTATGCTAAATACCGGAAACCAATTTAACCAAAATATGAAAATATTTTTAAAATCCAAAATCCTTTAAGAAAAATTTCAAAAACCATAATTAACCCAAATGCAAAATGATACAATCAATTTATATACGTATTTTTTACAAGAAATTAGATGACAAATTATTTATCTGTTAGAGTTAATATTTTTTATATGATATAAAACTAAAATTATATTCATTACACAACTACATAATATATTTTTGTTTTACCTTTATGAATAGATATACCTAAGAAATTAATGCTTTATTTCTTAGATATTTTTTCTAATTTTTATGTAATATTATAATACTTATAATTAAAATTTAGTTTAAAAAAACTAAATATTTATAATTTAAATGAATTTCATTTAGGATCAAAATATTAAATTCAAAATTGATTTATTTCTTAAAAGTTAATAAATTATCTAGTTTGAAGTTACATACATAATTATAATTTATATATAACAACCTCTTTTATTGTAAATATAAACTTAGCCTATTCATTTTTTTATTACCTATATACCTACTATGTTTACAGAATGACCCAAAAATAGTGTAAAATTCATTGACTTTAGATCTATAAAAATATAAGAATCTATGAAAATTAAACTGATTCAATATTGTGTAAATATAATATATTATTATATATTATAGAAATAACATATTTTCAAATATAAATAATATCTCAAAAGTATAAATATATCTCAAGAATTTACACCCTAAGTTCAAAATGCGATTAATATTCGATGAAAATAACTATTATTTAATTAACATACTTCGTGATATTTACATTGTAACAGCAATTGTTTAAATTTTTGTTCAAGTCTGAGTAACGAATTATTTTTATTTGAATCGGTGTTGGTTAACATTATACAAACAATTCTTATAAGTGTATGTTAATACAAATTACAAGCAATATTTAAATAATTTAATTTTTTGTATTTTGTACAAGGTTTTAATTTGTAATGTACTTTAATATTTTTGTAAGAAAACATAATATTCTAAACTTGTCTGCAATCGAATTTCACCTAAATTACGAGAAGAAATGTCAGAAGAATTAAAATATTTAATTTTGCTAAAAACTTACAAAAACAGAAAATTGACACAATAAATATAAAATTTCATTTTGTCATTTTTTTTTGTAAATTTAAATATTTCATGGAAGAGAAATAAGCAATATTTAACGCTACATAACATATACACCATGCTCGTAGATTTTTTGAATTATCACAAATTCCACTGAATAAATCAGAGCTGAGAAATGTATATAATTAGAGATTTTATTTCTTGTGCAAAATAGTAATATACGACCTGCTTTCCAATTCACCGAAATCTATAATAAACTTGGATCATTATAAATAGATAATTCGAAGATTAAATCCTAATTACGGATAGTAATAGCATCTATTTGTTACTAACTTCAAATTAAATACTTTTATAACTAAACATATTTATATAGACAATCGATAAGTAACTAATTTTTATTTAATATTTTTCGTTATAATCTATGAATTGTATTATTATTATTATATTATTTAATCGTGGTTAAAATACAAATTACCGAAGACAAAAGCAATTTATTTATTATTTAAAAAAAAAAATTAAAAAAACAATTAAGAATCGGATGTGAAACAAATCATACGAATGTGTTATGTATAATATTAAGTAAATTAAAATGTTTACAAATTATAACTAATAATAAATATTTATATTTCTAATTACTATCATTATAATATTTCTATATTAAAAAAATATTTGTTTTATTACAAGTAATTTATATTTAATATTATTCATTGTTAATTATGTTTTAAATTAAATTTTAAAAATATTTATAAAATATAATAACGTTTATTTTATAATACTATTATACTATAAGATTACTAAGTAATAAATTAATTATTTAAAATATTAGATTACGAATTAATTTTCATTTATTACGTTCAAATTATAGCGCCAAAATTAAAATCTTATCAATAGAATTATGAGCCAATCAGTGTTGGATTCTTTTGTGAGTTTTATTTTTTGTGCAAAATGGTAATTATGAGTGGGTTGGTCGCACTATTGTGTTACATTCATATCATATGTTTAAGGTAAACGATTATTTCTAAGATTAATATTATCTACATTCTACAGTGATTTTAAACAATTTTTAAAGAAAGTTTCAACACTTCAGAAATATTGATTATACGTACACTTGCTACAAAATAAAACAATTATTGAAAAATTATTTTCATTATAACACAATGTTGAGTTTGAGGCTATTTCGCCAAATCAAGTGTAAGTATACTCGAATATATTCTTACAATAATTGTTTTTTAATTTATTCATATAATGTTTAAAATTATAAATACTTATCTATTTTAAATAAAATCGCATAAAAATTTTACATATTGTCCTGTACTACAATATCTGCTGTTAATAATCAACAAATGGATCAAAAATTTGTGACATTACCAAAGGGAGAAAACTTGTCCTTTAAAATTGTATCTAACTGTCCTTCTATGGACTTTATAAAGGTATTTAATCTTGATATTCATTATTTTCTATGAAAGCTCTTGACCCAAGGTCTACACAATATTTCAGATGTAATTTACGGTGAAATATTCATAGGCATATATATTTAAAAATAAAAATTGTATCTTTCCTTTTAATGAGCAAAAATTAATTTCTTCATAATTGATTAAAAAAATTATTCAAAATCATCGGTAGTCTAAATAATGTATAAATACCTTTGAAGTTAAATTCTCTAGGTTTTTGAACCCAGTCTAATATAAAAAAATGTACACATTAGACTATAAATATGTTAAGTTTTATATTTAGGCTCACAAAAGAATTTACTAATTAAATTAATTATTTAAGACCTTGTATATTGCTGCACGTTAATAAATTACGTATTTGAATATGGTCAGTAGTTTTTGTATCAATATCAGTATATAGTTTCTCTAATTTTCTAGTTATTTACTTATGTTAGGTGTCCATTGTTCAAAACAAAATATACTTATTGCTAAACATTTCTGCCTGAATATAAGCTTAGTACAAATTCAACTCAACTCTTTCTGTTCGCATTTAATTTCCTTCTTGTTCTTGTTCATTTGTATTATTTTCAAAGGTGTATTAACTAGTTATAAGGTTCATTGATTTTGTCATTAAATAATTAACTTAAATAGTTAACATTGGAAACAAATATGTTTATTACAATTTAAATGACAAATTTTGACAAAAGTGATCATGTTAACAACTTTATTTATATATTATTCTAATAGTTAATTTTGTTTTAATCTATCTATAATTTTAACTATTTATAAAAAAAAATATAAAATCCATCATGTTTTATATGCATTATGTAATAATAATTCTATACATTTTTTGTGTTTTAAGTGGTATTTGATAGAGAAACTGATTATTTTTTTAATCATTAATCAAAATATTTCTCGCGTCTAATAAAATATTATTTATTTATAACCAATTTGAGTGCCTATTGAAAAAAAAATGAACTTATTTAATACTTTTTTGTTTTGTAGAATAATTTAATATGAAAATTATAAATTATATAACTTTTTTATAATTGAATTTAGTTTAAAAACATTTTTTAACTATAACTTTTCAACTGTAGGCGTATTATCAAGTTAACCTAACTTTCTTTAAGTTAATTTTTTCATTAAAATTACCATCTTTGCTATTATTATAAAAAAATATACCTTGTAAGTGCTTAATGTTTATAGCTAATAATATGGCCCTATTATTTTTAATATAAGAACGACTTTACTTATTAATTTATTTGTTATATAATCAACTAATTAATCTAAATTAACTAAACTTTCATTTCATCTAAATTTTCTCTAAGGAAATCTCTTTAGCATATTCGAATATATGTTTTGATCGTTTTTAACAGTTTTTTTTTTTGTACAGGTCCAGCGTTAATCACTCAGAGACAAATGTCTCTTAGAGTACTGCCAAAGTATGCAAACCAATATAGCATCAACAGTTGTTTAAACAATAAAAGTCTGATCGTAAGTGTCGACAAAATTTTATTTTTAATTCATTTGTGTATTAAGTAAATTGTTTTTCTTTTGTTTCAGAAACCTTTTGTGAGTGCTCCGATTATTGCACGTTTCACTGCTAATACATCAACGGTCAAAGAAGAAAAGAACTATGCAATTATTTGGAAAACTGAACGTATTATTTCTATAGGTCTTATGGGATTGTTCCCTGCAGCAATATTGTACCCATCACCAACATTGGATACTTTATTAGCCATAAGCACTAGTCTTCACGTTTATTGGTAATTTACAATTTATTATTAAAATTATTTTGTTATGGAAATGAACATTGAAGGAAGAAAAAGAAGATTGAAGAAGTGGTTGAATGCAGTTGAGGAGTATGATATGAAGATTGCTGGTATATGCATAAATGATGTGGGAGATTAGATCAAGTGGAGGTTGAGGTTCAAGGTGCCTGATCCCTAATTACTGGAAAAAAGAGCAAGATTATTAAAATGATTATATATTACAAGAATATTTAGTTAAATAATTGGTAGTAGTTAGATGATTGTCACTATGACAATTATTTTCTATACCTATACCATTATTAAACATGGCTCTG
Organism: Geopemphigus sp. TES_GeoC_2020; assembly: GCA_025469175.1. NCBI lineage: Eukaryota > Metazoa > Arthropoda > Insecta > Hemiptera > Aphididae > Geopemphigus > Geopemphigus sp. TES_GeoC_2020. The sequence goes on from JAIPRN010001466.1 coordinate 24,851, forward strand.
TATGCAATATAATGTAACATAAAACATGTATAACTTCATAACAATGAACACAATCAATGTATATATATGTATTACTAACAAATGGAATTTTAAAAAAATAAGAGTATTTCATTTTAAACACTAAAAAATTTAAAAATTTTAAACAATTTGTTAATAACTTCAATTAATAATTTAAAAGTTGTCACGAATATCCATTGTTTAAAGAAAATGTAAGTATCATTTTCAGAAACTAAGTTGTTTTATTATTTGTATTATTCCCGAAAAAATGATGTTTAATTTTACAACAAATATTTTAGTTTTCTGAACATTAAATAAAAGTATAAACATGTGATATAACATATAATGAACTGTATATTTCAATTCTATCAGATTTTACGAAAAATAAAAATACATTAATATCAGTCGGTTTTATTTTTTTTTAATAGAAATTTTTCTTTGGAAAAAACTACTGATTATTAATATTTAACAAGTAATGGATTCACAATCATAATAAGACCAAACCCTTATAATTAAAATTAAAAATTGTTGTTTAAAATTAAGTATTATTTGTAAACAAATTTATTTTTGAGTCAATAAAGAAATAATATAATTGATTACTTTAAAATATAAACTGTTTTTATAGGGGAATGGAAGCATTAGTAGTTGACTACTTACGTGAAGCAGTTGTTGGACAGATAATTAACAAAGTTGGACATATAGCAGTTTCTTTTCTTGCAATTGTCACTTTAGCTGGATTTTTACAAGTTATTTACTTGGGTGATGGACTTGCTAATGCAATCATTCAACTTTGGAAATTATAAATATTACTTAATGGTTAATCATATTTTAATTCTATAAATTTGTAGTGAAATATGTAAATATTGTATTAAATAAAATCAATTTTTTTCAGTTCAACTTTTATTACAAGAAAATTAATTTTTCTGTAAAGAAATACTGAATTAATGGAGATTATTTGGAAATTGTAGACATAAATTAGTTGATAGAATTCTATTATATAAAATTATAAATAACATTATTTTTCTAAACGTTTATTAAATATAGTATATTATAGAAATAATGAAAAAATAAGAATTTTATACAAAGTACAGATGATAATATTAAAATTTGAGTTTTCAGTTTACGTTTGTTTTGTTTTGTCTTCAAACTAATATCAAAATATTTTGAAAATAAATTATTTCATAATTTTCAAAAAGGTTGATATAATAAACCATATGTATATGACTTAATAAATAATAGGAAATCAACCATATAATAATTTTTATGGTGAAACTACTTATACCTAGTTTTAATACGTGGTAACATAACTAAAATTATTAAAAATAATAGACGTAAATTCTTTCTATTTTAAAAAACATTAATTGAGCACGAAAAAAGTATATCAAAAACAAAGTATAAGGAGAAATTCATATTTGGATATAACATTTAAAAAAAAATGAGCATTCATTAAGAGAAATGGACCTGTAATATCCCATAATCTATTTATGACGATATTAATTTAAATGTATACGATTATGAATGTCTAAAGACGAGCAGTGATAATAAATGAAATTAAAGAGTAATTTAACAACTATCAATGACATTCACAAAAGGATATTAAAAATCAGTGTGATTTTAATTATATCAAGCACGGCCATATATTTAAAAACTTAATGGAAATTAAAACTCGTTAGTTTTATTAAATTCAAATACAGACAATAAAAAAAAATTTCAATCATATAATTATATAATATATAAATATTATTTATATAATCTTTAAATATCGCTCAATTTTAATTTACCTTCATTTACTGTCAAGAAAGATAAATCGGCTAAAGTTTGTTCACAAATATGTTCACCAGCTCTCTCCCACATCTGAAATAAAACATTGCAATATTAATATAAAATGTATGCCTGTTTTAATTTAAATTACTATAGAATAGTATGCAATAAATAGACTTGTTTAGAATTTGGAAAAAAATATTTTCTCTTTTATCTAACTACTTTTGCAACGTGAGAGAAAATGTTTTTATTTAATTTTTAATTATTATTCAGTATTAATAATTTAAATTTGATATTATTTTTAGTTTTATCGGTTATACATCAAAGAAATAAAAATATAGATCTATAAAAATTAATACACACTATACTTCACAATAATACACAACTAAATATAACAAAATATAGTATTATTAATATTTATGTTAGAGCTATTACAAAATAATGATCAGTTTTGAAATGTTCATAAAAATATTTTTAATATAAGTTTTGCAATTAAAAATTAGAATTAATTTCATATAACGTTGATAAGTTTTTGGATATATTAAAAAAGATATATATTACTTAAAATATATATTAAATATTAATATTTAAA